>DWME01007248.1:0-12806 GCA_018244795.1 Parelbella ahira ahira
TCAGAGGACGCATCCTGAATCACGCTATCAAAGTTCCATAGAATCTCAGCATATATACAAGTTCCGAAGTTAACATCCAGACCGCGGTCCCCAGGTAGCGACATCGCCTGGCGGGAGATCTCCCCTTTTCCTCCACAATTCAAACAAATATTTATAGACACCGGTGGTAGATTATCGTATCAATAAGAAAAGAGATCAATTTGCAAGCCTGAACGCCACCGGTTATTTATCAAGGAAAACGGTTACAGGTAATATGACTTCAAGATAAAAATATAAACGTTAGTAACTGAAACGAGAAATTTAAATTATCATCACGTCAGGTACCCACTATTCTCAAGAATTATAATTGGTAATTATCGATATTACAATTTTATCTGATATCTTATAGGGTAGGCAGAGAATACCTAATATAAAATAAATTTCTTCTATATTCATCCCCCTCACTCGTGCATGTAGAAGACTAAATGACGTGCGTACCTATATGAAAAGTGTAACGAAATGATACAAACATCATATAGTTCTTGTTGTAATTTCGAAAACATCCTATAGAAGGCGTCGCACACAGTTCGTCGCGCTGCGCCATTACCGCTGGGCAAAAATAAAATGGAACACGCGAGGAAGTTGTGTGCCGTTATTTCTTTTTATACAACTTATCTTTTTAATGTAAATATAACATCCTGTATTTTCATTTCCTTTTCAAAAAATAATATAGATTCACCATTAACATTTTATTTTTATACAAATACAAACGGTTTTCGGATCAGCGTGAGAAAAGTAAGAATAGTGGGCTTGGCTTGTGGCTTAGCATACTTCACAGAGCTTAGAAAAACTTTTACTGAATTATAAACCTAATTATAATTTGAACTCAGAACCAACGAATTGCGAGCATAAATTTGAAATTTTAAAATTTAAACCATTGATATAAATAAGAATATTTCCTATTAAAAACTTATAAGTTTTGATTAAGAAGACACAAACATTAAACCAACTATTTTTTATAAAGTACTGTAACCACAAAAATATCTTTTAAAATCTTTCACCCTTTTCAAAATCTTTACAGTTCTGGTATACTTACTAAGTAAAGAAAAAAAAGTTATGCTCGTCCCAATTGTTAATTCGTCACTTCTGCCCTATCCGCTTACTATCTTGTGCGGCAGCCAACTGTTTGATCTGTCTAACGTGACTAACATGACGTCACTATGACTAATACAACTAATTAACTCTACAAATATATCTTCGCTATACTATTATATTCTTAAGGCTATTCTCTTTGAGACTTCGCACATGATGCCACAGAACTGTAAGCTTTATCAGCGACCAATTTTATTTATTAGGCTTCATTCATAAACCTACCTAATTATTATCTAGCAGTCTAAATTAGTTTTTTTTTCATATCACGAATTTAATAAGCCATTCTAATCTTTTAATTTGAAATATGTTTGACGTATACATTTACTGGGAGTAAAGGCGAACTGAACTTTTTTTATTTACCTCTGGGTTGGAATACGCTCTCAACCAAAGATACTCGGCAAGAAATTTGTCATAACAATAAGTGTGCATTTCCCTGGAGGGGTAGGCAAGGGAATGTAGTAAGTACTTCCACATTTCATCTGTGTATAAGATAGTACGTTGCTTCACAAGTCATTACTTTTCGCCAGGAAGCAAGTTTACGTTTAACATTCTTTAAAAAAGTAAACACTTTTATTAACTTACATTTCGCTGAACACTGCATTCTTGGTTTTGACACTTCGGCTTAACCTCTCTGCAAGACAATGAAAAGTAGAAAGCATCGGTACATATTTTTCATAAGTATACTTTTTTTATAAATATGTATACATGCGAGTAATAACATACAGTATAATGAAACAAATACTAGTATAATTTTTACCCTTCTCTCTTTCTAAATTGCAACGCAGTTTTAATTTTTTATGTATAATCATAATTTGTATAGGTAATCATATGTTAAATTAGTGAATGCCAAAATTACATGAATATAGATAATTGCTTTCATCGTCTTTATGCATTTTGTTTACCATAGAACTAGAGAAAGGTCTTGCGTAGTTGCGTACAACCAAAACCTTTGAGATTTTGTGAATAAGAGTTCAAAGTGTAATATATTTCAAAGATTGTAATTACAAATAAATAAAATAGGTCTAAAAATAAGACAAAATGGATTAGAATGTTTTATGAATAATACTAATATTAAATGTAGAAATTCTGTACACATCAACGTCAGCTGTGGTCCGCTTGGTTTCGTCGATGTCGCTATTGGAAAAGGGTCCGTTTCTTAAGCACTTCGAAGGTCCACACTTTGTTGAATCTTTCGACCGGTCCGAAATTGCTATTTGTGGTATTGGCGGCTGGAAATTAGAAGGTGCTGATGAGAGATACGGGGCATATCTTAGATCCCATCTTCGCCTTTATCGAGCGGGAACTTGGCCACACATAAGCTCAACATATAAACTTTAAAAAAATGTAATTAGGTACGAGTTTCAAGTACCAACCACTTTTTTAATAAACTGAATCTACAAAACAGACCGACGGGCCACACAAAACACCTAACAGTCATTATCTCCTGCAGTAATTTACAAATTCCCAAGAGTTGCCTACTCATTTCCGGTGTCGAAGAAATTTTCTGCCTTCTTTGTGAAGATTCCGTAATAGCACTCCAGGAAAATATTAAAAGGAATCTGATTCTACATTTTACAATTGCGCGGTAAAAACTAATGTACTTATTATGTGATATCATCATCTGAACTTGTGGGGGCACATTGAATATTAATCAAGAGACATTATTCTAAGCAGATGCTTTATTTTTAAACATTCCCAGGTCACTCACATAATCAATAATGGAAACCTCAGTATCGTCATTAAGGTTGACGTAGCATATCTCACGACTCGTGTTCGGAGTTGAAGTGATGACCAGATTCTGAAAACAACGACAAAGAGAGTAAATCACCATGTCACCATACAAATAACTAAAACGGACTATGTGGAACTAGGACTGAAATGAAAGACGGATATATTTCAATAAAATTCTGCTCTGGTCCAAACATTTAAGTAAATTGGGTCGAGGACATAAAACAAAAGTTAGGTTACTCACCTTGTTGCTAAATTATTGCAGATCCACAAAAAATAAACTGAATTCCGCACAAAATAACTTTATTGCAACATTTGCAACAGAATTAAGAACATAATATAAATATTAATAACAACCTAACAATCTTAATAGAGACTGTTTTAACGCATGACTAAATAAAATGTATTCAAATAATAAAAGAAAGCCTCCAATATCATAAGTAAAATCAAAAAAGAACGATTGTAGAAATCAACTGGAGTGCAATAAACTACTCAGCGTTCGAAGAAACCTCATCTTCGATACGCTGAAACCCAGAAATTTCGTAATCCCATGGGAAATCTAGTAGTGGACGAGCTCGATGATTTCGGCGTGGCTGCTGACTCACACACGATGCGGCTATCGAGTTATATGAAATCGAGTGGCGACTGACGTTGAGGTTCGAACCGGCATCCTTGACCACTTTAGGGCAGCTCGCTTCAGATGCTTCTTTTAACTGTGAAAGAGAGACCTATCGTAAAGACAAAGCTATGGAAGCATCATCCACTTATAACTTGCGATACTAAAAATATTTGCTTCATGAAAAGTTTCGGATTGTAGAAGCAATTACTATAATTCTTTTTACCGAACAATCGTTTTCATATACGGTAACTCTTAAGTAGTAGCCAGAGAAGAAGAAGCTCACCTTAGCTTTGGCCTGGTGCAGCTGGCGACGCATCTCGCGTACCATCTCGTCACGGAAGTGCGCGTGCGCTTCGAACGCGCGCGCTTGTTCGCCGAGCGCGCGGCACATCTTCCGCAACGAGTACATCTCTTTGTTCAGCGTAAGGTTCGTCTCGCGCAGTGCCCGTACGCTCTCCACGCTCGACTGGTGGATGACATAACTCTTACGTAATGGGTTATTTGTTATTTTGTCGCGTTATCAGAACTTTTGAAATTTCAAATTGGTAACGTCGATTAGACAAAAATTATAAAATTTTGTCCTAACGACATTCAGCCATCCGCAAAGATAATTTGCATCTTTTTTAATCTCACTTAAATACCTTCACGTTGTTCTCCAATATCTCCAAGCGTTCGCGATACTTGGCTGTCTCCTTTCGCATTGAGGACGTATAGTCCTTCACGGGTGTTACGTCGCCAATCTAAGCCACCATTAATAATACTCTTTTGATTTTAATCTAACCTTGTAAAATATACACTCATCGATCTACTTATAATTATCTACGATAATTTAATTCATAAATTCACCAAAGCCTTAAAGTTAAGAAAATGTAATTTCCGTTGGACCAAAGCAGAATTTCGAAAGTGTAATATAATGGATATAATGTGCCTCGAACTGGAACGTACCTGCATACCAGGACAGCAAATGTCCGCAGTGACTTCGGCATCCACCTTGGAGACATCTCTGCAAACAAGCGATATCCATGTCAAGAACAATACTCAATAAAAACTTTAGCTCTAAGTACATCCGTTTCTTTCCAGGACTGTAATCCAATTTGATAATTGGATTACAGTCATTAGAGAACTGGGATGGTTCCCAATTCTATTGTTTCAATTCATTGTCATTAATTCATTTAATTGTCACCGTCAAATAAACTTCTGCCACATGATCTCTCCGTGACCCAGGGTTAACTGGGAGCCAGTGCCATAAGAAATTACCTTCGCTAATGTGCCCTTTACTTTAACGTACTAGTATTACATATAAGAACAATTACAATTTAGAAAACAAAACATTAATTCAATATGGTTTAGTTTCAGCCCTAAAAGACTGAGCGACTAATAGAGACTCTTTATTGCACCGATTTATTTCGATATATCACCTCGGTTGCGACATTGGCATCCACGAGAGGGGACATCTAAATATATTTATCAGTTAACCGACACGGGTGCTGGTTTCCGCAATGTCTCGCTTTTTGGGGTTAATAGCTGGGTTTCTGTAAAACTAATTCCTGGTCGATTTTTTTATGATAAATTTTACTGTAGGATGGATGAATTAAATTTTTGGTTTGATACAATTTGAATAGTGCGTATTTAAATGCTTATAACTGTCAAATTACAGAGACTATTTTAACAACCAACAGCTCTTTGTTTCAGTGGAGGAAAATTGGTGTTACAGTTAACACAGACATGTTGCTATAGTTCATGATGCAAAATAATAACATGCAGTACAATTAATAACTTCAATGTTGTCAAGAGTTTCGCCCCTTGGCAACTTTTTATCTACCTCACCCCAACCTATGGTAAAGCCAGTTACAGCTACGATTATTTGAAACAATAAATGTTTGAATTTCGATTTCTAATCAATTTCAATTTCACACAGTCATGAATCTTGGGGCAATAAATTAAAGTGATACCGTCGATAACACTAAAAAATCGTAAGTTATGCTTACGGCGTATGGTACTTAGTAAGAGACATCTCTTTTCTCAAAGACGTAATGGTGTGCTCGTGTTGCTGTGCTTCCTTATTTAATTTTCTTATCTCCCTAAAAATAAACTTAAATATGTAATCGTACAGAAGAAATGGGTAGCTATAAAAACAATCATAAATCATTAAGGAGTGTCACAAGGAACCATTATTGGGCCCTGTTTCAAGAACTAAATGAAAATACGTACATATTGACTTTTAATGTTATTAGGTCTTAGGGTACTGTTGTTAGGTCCATAGCAAAGTTTCCGTTACATAAATCGTATACAGCTGGATCGGATACAAACCTTTCTTTTGAAACGATTTCCTTTTGTAGAGACTCGTTTAACACCATAAGTTCATTCAGTTTGTCGTACGAATGCTTACTAATATCTCGCTGCAATGAAAATCAAAAAGGGTAACTGGGCTAATTAATATTAAGTTAATAATAAATAACACTACCTTGTACATTTTATATCTTAATCAGAAAAATAAATAGCTAGGTACATTAGACATCGCTAATTTAAAATAACAAGAGCCAAAACATCACCTCGTTAAGTTTACGGCATCTATGTATGTTATGTGTAGTTACGAAATGGAAGTTGATAATAATAAAATCAAAACATATGTGTAAATCCTGTATAACCAAATAAAAATAAAAAAGGAAAAGCACAAAACAAAAATCACAAAAGCAGCATTCTATCTAGATCTTGTTTTATGATTCGTTTAATGTCCCCTCGTTCCATTTGATTTTCATGCCTGTAAAAAGTAAAAACACAGAAAATTAGGGCATAAAATTTCAACACCAAATCATAATTATATTCTTATTTCACGACCAAACAAACGCACGTCCAAGTCCTTACCAAAAATCATTTCCAAATATGTCTGATTCAGTGACTTCGTTGAAATGTATGTTGCCGATGGAGCTGTGCATGTGGGCCGGGTCTCGTAGCCGGCGCAGCAGTTCCAGCAGTCCCAGCAGGTCGGAGTCCTTCCTCGCCAGCCGCCGTCGCAATGCTGCCGCCTCCGCCCGCAATTCGCACTGCATCTGTCGTGCCCCTATACTTTATGTCACCGACTATCTTCTGATCTTATCCTAATTTTAAAACTGAGAAATCATGTCTCTCATGTGGGCGGTACTTTAGGAACAATCAACGAAGCCGCTCGAAACCCTCAGAAATGGCTTAATAATAATAATCCGAAACGATTGCTTGCGGTATACTAAAAGGCATCCAACCTACAAACAGTCACTGTGCAAAGCTTGTTACATCTGATTTTATACATTGATTATGGCAGATTCTGTGTATTAACACAGAGAAATATATATTAATATATTTCTCGATGCATTTAGTATTTTTCCGTTTTTATCTGTTTAATTGACTAAGTTTTAGTAAGTTACTTACCTAGTGTATGTTCATAAGTTAGGTAAGTACTTACTACTTATAAGGAAATCATGATAAGAGATGGTAAGAGTTGTTTTTTATATGACGTTTTGTGTTTCGTGTCTTTCCTTCCATAGATGCCGTAAACTCATCAATTGAGGAGGTCCTTATAAAGTAGGTAAATACCGAAGTTAACATATTATCAGTGATAAATAAAGTTCCTTATAGATTAACATTTTAAGGAAATCAGGTTGAGAAATCATTGTTCAAAAACTTCGTGAAAGCGACTTGTAAGCCGTAATAGCTCTTTCAAATTCAAATTCAAGTAAAGACTCTCTCTTTTCAAAATTCACTGAGACTGAAGAGTTTATAGTGTTATTTTTCTTATTCCTAATTAAACCCTCTTTTTAGAGCGGCTTCGATAATATAATTCTTAACACGAATTGTTTCGGTATTTCTGAACGAACGTCGATTGTCACATGTACTATATCAGAGTTTACTAATCCTGGAAGTTATTGGATGTCAAATAAAATGTACGTGTGATTCTACAAATAAATTCTAAATCTTATAATAATAGAATTAGAATAATTTAGAAAATACTCAACTACTTACTTGAATTTTCTAAATACTATAGGTATAACGAGTAATTTTAAAACCTAATCAAGAAAACTTAAGTTATAACTAACTATAGGTACATGAAGGACTCAAAAAAGCCGTAACAGCTGCTAACCTCCGCATGTCGTCTCCTCTCGAGCAACAGTCTCGACGTGACCTCTGCTTCTAGTTCTTCTATTGTGCGTGCCAAAAGAGCGTTTTGTCCAACTAGATCACTGACCCAGCATTGAAGCAGTTTCACCTGTTTCTATCGTACCAGACACGCTGTCATCATTATTCTATAAAATTATTGGTACCTGACTACCTCGTTGTTCAAGTGGTTGCAGGCGGGACTGCTGATCAAGAGATCCTGGATTCGAATCCCGGGTCGGGTACTATTGGATTTTTTCTAACTTAGATTTTCCAACAGAAATGTCTAGTTGTGGCTCGGAGTCTGGGTCTGTGCCCGGTATATGACAATAGGCTCACCACCTACTCCATGTGGAACATAAACGTAACTGATGAAACGTGCGAGTGCAACTGCACTCCTCTGCCTACCGATTCAAGAATTACAGGCATGATGTTACGGACACCATTAAAATAATTCTATATAGAGGCGGGTGGTGAGTCACCTGCAGTTTATTAGATCCATTGGACATGTTAATAAGTTCCATTCGCCGCTCATATTCCCGCTGCACTTCTTTCAGCACGTCCAGCGTTGGCCGTCCATCGCAACCGCAGACCCCATCATCCCTCTCCGCCATCTCCCTTTCCACATTACCATCCATAGCTTATTATCGAAATATAATTTAACCTTAATCTTTCGCGGTTCTTAATTATGTCATTATTTTAAAAACTGATCTTCGATTAATATTTTAGATGACAGTTTCGTCCAAAGAAGAATGACAATGTCGATAGATGCCAAACTAAATGTTTTATTATTAAGAAAGAACTGCAGCGCTTTTCTTGTATACAAGAAAGGAATAATTGCAGTGTCTGTACAGCCAATTTTATTATTTAGGGTCATGTAATAAGCAATAGGATTTTACATAAATATTACTAAATCGTCTGATCCCAAACTGTAGTTCGTGTTGCTAGACAATTTATAAATCGACGCCAATATAATTATAGCCAATTATAAGACAGATATAGCGCCCAGGCATAGTATGTAAATTTGTGTCTGTCATGCTTGGAAATCGAATCTACAACCTACGGCTCAGCAATGAAGGTACCAATTCCCGAACAAACGGTACAGGCATACTATAATTACAAAGTTTTGTGTCAACATTTTGAATACATATGTAGAAAACTAAAAGGGGTTATTTTTGGTAAATTAAACAAGAAATATATGAGCATGTATATTCATTTTATTCGAATAATATAATTTGGCTAAATCTTTGTACCTACATTCATTACATCAGTGGTGAGATTTGGGTATCTCTATTGTTAGCAAATTTTTGTTACTTTACAAAAAAAAAGTTAGGAAACTTAAAACAAAAGGAAAATTATACCGATATTACTAAAAAAAATAAACTCAAATCAATCCGGCCGAGTTTAAATTTGGAATTCGAACATTTGAAAACGTTGAAACGTTCGAATTTCAAATTTGTGTAACTAGGTACACAGAGATCAATTTTGAGCTCTAAGACAAGCGCTTTAAGCCACACAATAGATTAATATACCTCTATCTCGCTCATGCACGATGACAAGTTTACTCATGTATTTTTAAATGTTTTTTGTACATTAAAAAAACTATTGTTTAGTGTCGCTATTAATATAAGTGTACTGGAATAATGTACTTTTTTGGTTTATTTCACAAAACATAACGTGACATTACAAAACAATATAGTTTTATTCGATATGAAGCCGCACGTATTCTTCCGTGGCCACTTTATATACCGTTTATGGCATTCCCCGGGTACAAAATGACAGTCCCTATTTAAAATATATGCACAGAAAATTGAATAAACGATATACAAAAATACCATTTTATATAAATAAATATACATTTAAGTATATCAAAAATCATATCGGTTTGTGGTAGGTATCAAGTGAGGTACCCATGGCAAGCAACCATGAACAAAGGCCGTGGTGCAAATGCGAACACATTCACTTGGTAATATGTTTGTAAATTCTGTAGAAGTAACACAAAACGATTTGCATTTTTTGCTAATAGGAGCATTATATTGGTTTGGCTGATGCGGCATTTATGTATAGCTGGAACACACGGTGAATTATAACATAGAAATTGACATTAAATGTATGCAGATTGTTAATTGCGTATAAAAATTAAATTGGAAAACAAGATCAGTCTTTAAATTCATAACTGAAAGAGGCACATTAAAAAAACAACTTAAAATATAATTTTATAGGTCTACTTCTCCATACCAAGCTGACAGCTGTTTTCTGAGTTGCCAGAGTGAAAAAAAATACCCTATCAACGTGTCAAATATGTCGCTGGAGATGCTACGTTCAGAGATCTTTTTTGTGTTTGCAATACGCAAGGTAGAGATATTATATGCTGAATTATTTTTACGCTGTTGAAAATGAGCACAATATGCTATTTCATAATTATAAACCTACACTGAGAAGTCGTAATTAATAATAAATAGTCATTTGACTGGACTGAAATGCATACTAATGTCATTGGAGTGACCGCAGTACGAAAAACAAAAATCAAATACATTTAAGCAACCGGAACTCCTACACTTTTACCATTGAAAATAGATAATAAAAAAATGTACTATGAAAATGCAACCGATATTAATAATATTAACAAATAATATTTCTTCACAATTCAAGGACGAGAGCTATAATATTGGCAATGGTTTATAATAAGTTTCTAAACTAATCAAGGTTCTTATTAAGTTGGCATAGTATAAATCTCTTGGGTTCAAAACACTTTTTTAAAGTGAATACTTAATACTTCCTTGTATTCCAGGTTATCGTCAAGCCGTGTAAGTTATTTGAAATTTACTCTTCAACTCATAGTCCCATATCTGCCTCAAAGGCTTTAGATTGGATATAATAGAAAAAGGAACGCAGTAAAGTCGAGTGAATCAATTTCCACAAACTCCAAGGATTAAATTCAACTTTAAAACAAAGTAAACATCAATAGGTAACATTTTAAATCTCATCAATATTACTATAAATTATACATACAAAATGTTTGGATTCATAAAGTAGTCATACTGTTTGTGTAGATCATACGTCGAAAAACAATTAATATATAAACTGTCCGACTACAAACGCAGTCTTCGCTCCAAATCACCACACGAAAACATCACTCAAAAGTTACAACATTGACTACTTAAACTACGATTACTACGATTAGGATCTATAGATCTTTGTAGAATTCCTATGGATCTATAACTAATGTAATGGGCACAACATCAACTACAAAACAAACGATAATTACAAAGATTCTAATCTTGTGTAAACGTACAAAAATAACATTTGAAAAATGAAAAACATAGTGTTCATATAAACGGTTGATAAGCCCTAATAAACGTAAATTTAGCGACCGTGGGCCGAACTAAATGTGTCAGAGTTATTATAGTTGCTTTTATATATAGAAATGGATCTTGTATGACTGTACGGGACGAACTACAGACTTCGATACCAATTTAGCGACCGCCATGAAAATCTATACATAGGTACCTGGTTTATCGTAGAGGATTTCATGCTATCCACTTCGTTATAAGCCGTCACGATATGGCGCTGCATGAAATATTATATAAGTAGTTAGACTGTTACAGAAACAACTATACATACATATATATTATGTAATTTCAATTGTAGATTCATTACTTAGTCATTGACATCTCTACACAATCGGTAACCAATCACCAATTTCGCGTAGCGTCTACCGATATCGAATATTGTAATACATATTAATAATTATCTACAACAACAAGACCCACGCATAAAGCAATTGTGCACGCACTACCTCCAATCAAGCACTCCTTGTCTTTTATTTTATTCCACTCATGATATACTCTCTTGCTACTACTCATGCTTGACTTGTTACATACCGGCACAAAGTAATTGTCCTCGTTGGGTAAACACATTTTACACGTATATATCGAATAAGACAAAGAATTCCATTTTTTTTCTAGAAAATGTAACACTGATGATCAAAACGTAGACAATATTACGTGTCCTTAACTTAATATAATATACATTTAGCTACATGCACGAGGACACTGCTAGTTGGTTACCTGCAAATATAAGTAATACAATTTATATACCTTTAATATATATTATGTGTACCTAGTCTTATACACGAACATATTTTTCGCTATATATATTACATTATGTGGTTATAAATAAATTAAAATCGACAAATTTTAAAGGTATCGAGCGACATGTGAATAATAATACGTAAGATACTATTAATCAATTGCATCAAGATTTTGGAATTATTCTTTCCAGCAGGGTTATATTGTTCACTAAATATATTAAAAATTTATATAATATTTTCAAACCTCATTGAGACCTCATATCAATCGAGAACAGCTCTATCCTCCATTATGCTAGTCCAATAACCTTATGCGCTTTGTAATAAGGATTATTTTGATTTAAGCCAGTGGGAGTGCCACAAGGAGGTTTAGTAGAGCCGCTTCAGTTGCTCGTACGTGATGAAGAAGATGATGTTCCACGGACCCATCCGCAGCCAAGTGGGCACGAAACCCTTGTAAAGTGCTAGGAAACCTTCGTTCCGGACCGTCTATAAAAAAACCCAATAATGTAGTTGCATTTTATATTTTAAGACAAATTTATAGGAAGACAATAAAATCGGCATTTCCAGAGTTTACCTGTAAAAAGCAGTCAATGGTCCCTTTGTATATTTTCTCATGTACATTCGGTACAGGTTGCTTAACTTTTCTTTGGTTCATTAGTCGAGTCTGCAATAAGTTATCAATAAAAATATATAACTTTGCATACATTAAATATAGGAATGACACACTGACAACTAGAAGGTAGGTCAAAAGTAAACGAACATCGGGTGTTGTGTAGAAACATACAAGTGAAGAAAGAAGACCGAATAAACTGTAGAAAGTTATGTGACATTCTAACTTATACCATTCATCTCAGCATTGACCAGGTAAACCTTTAATTAATTCCTTGGAATAATTTAAAGAGTTTACCACCAGAGTTTACCAAAAGTTTACCAAAATTAAAGAGAGAAGAGTTTACCAAAATTAAAAGATAGAGGACCTTCCAACAGAAATATGCGCTTACCCTTATGACATCTAACGGAGTGCTGGCAACGGCACTACCCAAACTGGCCAGCAAGCTCGAAGCTAGATGATTCAGAGGTGCATCTCCTAGAGTGGGGGTGAGTTTC
>DWME01007249.1:0-12804 GCA_018244795.1 Parelbella ahira ahira
GCAGGTTTCCTCACGATGTTTTCCTTCACCATAAAAACTAGTGATATCTTACAACGTAAATATATGCTCTATTTTTCAAATTACATTATTCATCTTACATTATTCTATCAGATACTGGCTGACAACAAGTCAAAAGTGTCCGAAACCAAGACACGTGTACAAAGCAAGTAATGACTATAAAAGAAGCTCATTGGCTCTGTAAGGAATGAGATATTTAGGTTTCAGTGCTCTCTGCCAAACCCATGAGCAATTGAGCATGATATTATAGTAATAATGATAAACATTGGTCAACATGATGTTTTCTTTGTCATCGAAATTATTATTAATGTTAAGCCTGTGGTTACAAATATCAAATAACATGTTTTTCTCACTTACATGAAAGCGATGTAAATATTATGTATTTACATTGCTACACACAAATAAACTCGAATCTAGACTATAATAAAATTGATTGCCTCATTGGTCGAATGGTCGCGAACGCGATTGCTAAGTTTGAAGTCCTGGATTCGATATCCGGCGTTTTATATTATTGAGTTTTTATAATTTGAAACTACCAATGGTTGCTCAGACTGGATTTCAGTCCAGTATATGCTAATAGGCTCACCTAATATTATTTGGTGGGACGTAGAATATAACAGGTGATTTGTGGGGGTATACTACATTCTGTGCCTGCCCCTTTGGGGAATCAGGCGCGAACGTAGAAGTGGTAGAAAAAAAAGGTACATTATGCGTTAAAGAATATAATGCGTTTAAATTCAAGTTATTTCTTGGAATAGTTATCCAATTTTCCCGTACGCGGTAAGAGTGTTCACCATTAGATCTATTTTTCCCACAAAGTATTAGACCTACTTTCCTTATTGTAGCATTCGAATTTTAAACATAAAAAGAAAAAATAAGGCAAAAGACATTCCAACTTAGTCATTAAAGGCAATGAATCCATTACTGACGTATCCTATGCAGCAAAACTTCAGTATAAAAAAATGACCATGAACTGCAGTACGAAGCCACGAGTAAACGAGCAATATGTCTCTTTTCCTACTTCTATGCAATAAAAAATAGACAAGAAAAAATAAAACGTGATGACTAGAAAACGAAAGAAACACAAACCTTACCTGGCCGTAAACAAAAAATAAAACTGAAACAGATTATGTAACGCGAGCGAAACCGTTCCGTCTCAGTTCCCGCCAAAACGCTTTTTTCTTTTTTGATACGATAAGCCTGAGAATTTCGATAGTGTCCTCATTGCGATCGATAGTTCGATTAATCTATTCGTGCTTCAATCAATACGAAGCTGCCAAAAAAGTGACTACGCAACCTTCTAAAGTAATGGAGAAAGTGTGCTACTTTAAGGGCCCATAGAGTATGAAATATTAGTGATTTGAATAATCATTATTATGCGAGGTGAAATATAATTTTATTATCTTTAGATTCGTTTTTAATAAACGGTGGAACTGTTTCGAAAATACACCAACAATTATGCTATTACGAAGTACTGAATTGAAAGCATTTTTCTTTTTAAACATTTATGTACCTATTTGAAGTGTTCCTATTGGGTAAATATGACTGTTTTGTTATTATACCATCACGTCACTTACTAGGAAGCAAAGATTAAGTGTTCAATATATAACTTATTACTATTTACATCTGTTGAAAACGATATCTAAAAATTACAGCCTAGATAATATAATATATAAGCCGTATTTTAATGTTTAGTGATATGATAGGTTTCTATGCGATTATTACACTGGCAGTAGCGAAGCGGAAACGATACATCTAGTTAAATAAACAGACTCGAGTCATGGTTGACCTTGGTTTTACAGAATTACTATTTTCGTGCTATGCTTACATAATCCTATCGATGATTAAATATATGTATTTCTTTTACAGTTTTAATAGAGTTATACTGTTGCTTAGAATGTCTTAGAGTTTATTAAAAATTTTGAAACTATGTTTGTTCTGATAATATACAAATACATTGCTGTAATCTCTCTGTAATCACGCAGGTCTCAATGTGTCGCGAACGAGTTATACATAATTTAATCTATTCGATACGAGATGGCGCTAATTACATCTTTAATCTCATACTTTTAACAGTCGTACGACATCCTCACAATATCTTTGAAATTAAGATATATTATTTACTTGTATCTGATTACAAACATAAAAATATTAATAAATTAAATAGAGTTTATATCCTCTTGGCAAAGTTTCAATAATATATTTACCGTTATATTAGCATTTTATAGCTTTCTCGCTAGCCTTAGAATTGCCTAAGCGCCTCTCATTACACATACAAAGTAGAGTTGTATTGTTCAGAACCAATAAATCAATCGATAGTTCTTGTACGTGAATATTTTAGCATACATATAGCCCCGTTTACTATTTAGTGGGTTGATTCATTCATGTTGAAACTACATTGGGGCTCCTTACAGGTAGATCAAAACCGAACCGACTTCTTTAACGTTTAGCTACCTTTGTTACATAGTAAAGGGATCTATATATCATCGGTTTCAATAATATACTTTATTATATATTCGTAGGCGTTGCAATAGGCTGTGCCCTGCGATCCCCACCTTGCATGTTCAAGGGATTATTGCCAAAATAATATCTTTGATGGAAGTATGTTCAGCAGTGGACTAAGTTCGACTGATAATGATGATGACATGTATTGTATTTAAGTAAAAGTCCGTACTTTTTATGAGGCACTTAAAACGATAGAAGTAAGTATTCGTAAAATTCTCAACTGGTTAACCCATTTGAAAACTGTTAATAAAAATGTAATGTAGGTAAGTACGTACTTGGCCGAAAACATGACGACATCGTCAAAGTTATTGCCACTTTTTCCTTGTTCTTGTTAAAACACTCCTTCTCAGTAATTAAAGTCGATGCGTGTATGGGGATTTCTCGGGACTACTAATAAAAAAAAATATATGTAAACCTTTATAGTTGTAAGAAATGTACTATTACTGCATTAAACTGACTTGGTTGAAATTATTTAGAAAAATATATACGCATATAATTAGAAGCAAAAAAATGAACTAAAAACAAATAAAAAAAAAACTGTCGTAACAAAAAAACTTTTAATACCATTTATTTTTTACCTCGGTTACCGTTCCCGCCTTTTTTTTATAAAAAAGAACTGTATAAAATCTAATGTATCACTCGCTCGTTTCAATTACAAGCACGCACAACTTTACGTAAAACGTTCATTGATTGAGTGTTGAATTGGTCATAAATTCCAATTTTAAATAGCTGCATTTGAATGACTTTTGTTTTAAAATATAGGCAGCTAATATTCATAGTAATCGATTTCATTTGAAATTCGAATTGTGTTTTCAAATTGCTGGCCGCAAAAACATAAAAAGGCTTAAAAAAATGTGGGTAGGTACATGTTGTAACGCGAACAATGTGTGGCAAGTTGTAAATACGGCATACATACTGCCTTATTATTATATGGGCTTGTGCCTTGGTGTTCCCAGAAGTTGTGAAATACGTTAAACAAAATCCTGATATTTGTAAATTAACGCGTGTACAACACTATATCCCTACCTAAGTGATTTAAAAGTAAAATTAAATTGTTTTAAATATGGAATAAAATGGTAGAAACCAAAAACGGTACCAGTTGATACTACATGATGACAGATAGTCAAACTCATTAAAAATTACAAGTTGACTTAATGGCTTCCAACAAGAGCACTTTCCACTAACCAATCTACCTCACAAATCCGCACAGCATTATATGGCAGTGAAATCCAAACATTTCCGCATTTTGGACGGACCAATCCAGCGACCCAATTAATGGCAAAAAAATATCGGAAAGTGGTCTGAAACAGAGAAAAAAAGCAAAACCATTAACCTAGACCTAAAAACCCAGCAAGACTTATAAGACTGGCTGGTCTAGCAATAGCTGGAACGTAGACGGACACTACCTTATGGGGCACTTTGATGTGTGAGAAAGCGTCGAATTTCGGCGCCTCTGATGTCATCGTTCGGCTATCGAATTGGCGAGGACTGTAGAGTGGCCACACTTCTCCAGACATTTACATAAGTATGTCCTACTAAACCGTATTGGTCATTTCTACTAACATAAATATTAATACCAATTATTGTATTAACCCAAACTTCTATGAAACTTAACATTAAAATATCTCTGTACTGAATATGGGTCATTGTTGCTAACATACGTATATGTTTATTTCAGTCTCCGCCACGACTTCGCTGCAAGTGGCGGCATCTCATGATGAAAGACCTCGCACAGCACCGAAACTAATCAGGTTATCCCAAAAAACGTACGGGAGTTAAGCCAGTACATATGTAATATACTGTATATTGAAAAGTAAGTATTCAATTATTATGTATATATTTTATCCACAATTCATCTATGCTATTTTAGTATATCGCATCAATATTAAAGAATTGTCAATTTGTAATAGATTGTAATTCGTGTCCTTTTGAAATCACATCGAGCAGTGAATTGGTAAGATATTTGTTTTATTGCACATCATTAGATATGTATTTGGGTATCTGTATCAGAAATCAAAAATATTTGGTTAAATTTTGTATTTTTGTCGCTATTGGGTAGGTTTCAGGCCGACGGGGAATTACGGACTGGATATTTTTAAAATGTGGTGGTAAAGTGTCAGTGCAATCGATGAAAAGGTTCCAAAGACAATTCTTTAAATTTAACTGAGTATATGTTCGGCAGGACAGGGCGCGATGGCGCTCTGGGGGAGGCCTATGTCCAGAAGTGGACAGAAATAGGCTGATGATGCTGATGATACGTTCGGTTATATTTAACTACATGTGTCTACCTGACTCAGTGCGAAGATAGAAACCATCCCTCGGTCCCACGTCGGGATACCAGGATGTCGTAAGTGGCTACGGCGTACGGATTATGGTTAAAACTCCTCCTGGGAGGCCTTAGCACAGCAATTAGGCAGCTTGATCATAACTGATAATAAACCAGTATTTTTGACTCATGTCGAAATTCTCCAAATTTGAATGAATCACTGTATATTCCGCTGAGAGATTTGTTTTATTGAGCTGCACAAATGTTTACCGGTGCGCTGTTCACAACGCAAACATGAGTTTAAACTCGGTTTGACAAACTATTAACAATGTTACTTTGATACCTACACGTTAGACGGTTAGAGCCTGCGGCGGAACGAATTACTCAAAATAAATGTAAATAAAAATCTTGGGTTGTTTCCACACATGCCGCTGACGGACCTATTGCCAAACTAGATAGAGCTTGTACTATGGAAATTATTCGGCTTAGTAAATAATAACAGGTTTAATCATTATTTATACGTACCTATAAATGTTTAAACATAATTATTATACAATTATATATCAATAAACAAACACGGCTTAAACATTGGTGCATTTTTATGACATGTAAAAAGTACAGTCGCGGAGAAAAACTAAATGCTTCTTGTGAAGGGTTTTCTGCCTTTGAGAACAATTACTTATTGTTAGAAATAATACACGGCTAGGACAGCTTTAACCATATGACAGGCGTTTAATTGCAATCGAACAAGATTAGACTCTGCTCTATTATTAAACGCAATATCTTAAATAATTTTTAAAATTGGAAGAATTTAACGTAACTAATGAAACGAGGGAGGGAGTGTACTAGATTTATAGGCGTAATGTAACTTGTCACACATCACATCTTCAAATTATCTCAGTCCACTGCTGGCCATAGGTTAATTCGTTAATGAGCGCCATCGCGCGGCACGCCCTATGATCACCTTGCCACATTCAGCATCTGCGTGCAGCCTTTCGCATATCGTCATCCCATCAAATACGAATTACTGAAAAAAGTATATTATCAATTAATCTCTTTTAGACAACTTTACAGTGACAAGAGAATGATTTTAGTGGACCCAAATGGAGAAATGGTCATACATGTTGCCTTCCGCATACATAAAGATGAAATTAAATATAATATTTTGGTGTTCTCGTCACGTTGTAGTGTTTTCATTCTTGTCCTGAATAGAAAATTATTGGTTTTCATAGGAACTAATATTGTATTTCGGCGGAAGGGACTATTAAACATTACAAGTTAAGTTTGTAGACTGGCGGGTGTAACAAATTCTTCACAAGATCCGTCCGAAGGCATCTACTACATCGATGACAATAGTAGTCACTTATTTTAATACAGCAGCAAAATTAGTAGCTGGAAACAACAATGAGTACGGACTTGCAATAGAACAGAAAGGTTGAAAATCACATTTCGGCTAAGTAAATCAACATGAACAGACCCGCCGCGCTGGTGTGAAAAGCGCGGGAAACGTATTTAGTTTCACAGTTACACGTCTTAGATTAGCTTGACCTGTATGTTTGCTTGTATGTAAGTCTGTATGTAAGTATGTAATTTCCTTCACTTTTTTTTACCAATCAATCGCACTAAAAAGTGAAAAATAATTCTTAATATAGGTAGATTAAAAATAATTAATGAACGAAAAATATAACATAGTAGGTATTATTGTGAAAACAGCGTGGGGCGCTTTGTGCCATGTTTTCCGTATATATATGTATGTGATACGGAAAACATGGCACAAAGCGAACCACACTTTTTTCACAATAATATATGTTTATACAGAAAACATGCCATATAATTACTTTCAATCCTAATGTAATAAGTGTTTATTTTTCTCATATATTAAATGGGCGTTAATTATTAATTCGTTTTATACAAAAACGAAGTAATAAAACCAAGGTCAGAGGAACGCCGAAAATCACAACAATATAATTTAACTACAAACAAAAAATAAGTAAAAATGACATTAAATAATAATTGAAATAGTCGCCATATTATTGCGCGTTGTCACCGTACGCGGGTGAATCACTCGTAGTTACGATGATAACGCGCGGGCTGACCACACGCTACATTTTTGGTGCAATGTCCCGTAAGTAAACGTGAATACATTATTAATTGTTGTCATCCTGTGTAACGTACTATCCGTGTTAGGGACAAGTCGTATTACCATATGAGCGAGTCAGCGAGATATCACTGATTCGAAAGTTTATTTAACTGTCGTTAATGGAGTCCAACGTTATTGGCATTGTTTTTATTAGACGACGTGGGAACGTCACTTTTATCGTAGACATATAACGTGTTGAGATGAAGTTTAGTAATAAGTTACAATAACAATATTTTGGGACATTTACACACACGTTCATTTTATCCCAAATTATACCGATTGTGAGTTATGATGACATATTGCGTAAATATATAGATACATAGAAAAAAATTACATTATGTGTACATATATTAGGTTTCTGGATACCATAATGTTAGCGTACGTAGGTAAAAATGAACCGGCCGTGTGTCAGTTTTTCAAAGATAATATCAGTTTATTGTTATCGTTGTTGCAATAAAAATAATAATAAATTTATATTATCTTTGAATAAGCAATAACAAAAATATTTCTGCTAATACTTTCGTTTTCATCATCGATGTTCTTGCTGCATTCGTTGCAGGTTGCTTGATCTTGTTATTAGCTAGCTGACGGGGAAGGTGTCTCGTCTTGAAAGTGTCTCAAATAATTCCTGTATTAGCATAAGTTCCTGAGATAAGTCATACATATAAAGAGGCTTGTAATGCGTATGAAGCACGAATTCATAAAAATTGTAATAAATTTGCAATCTTTTTACCATCAATCCGCCACTAAATAATCAAACTGAGAAGTACTAAAAAAGCAAGCGATATAAACTTCACACCCTAAAGAATGAGAAACCTAACGAACGGAGTTGTAATTTATATGTATGAACACAATACAAATTATGCTATAATGTTGTATTATAGCAAAATACCACAGACGGTAGCTATGCTATAATATAATTATATCTTTTCCGTCCTCACCTGTACAATAATGTCTTGCTATACAGAGATTATATTCTGTTACATCTGATCACATATTTTTAAGACCTAAGAAACAGATACACATATATATATATATTATAAACATATGTGTACTCGAGCTTTACTACAGAAAATATATTGTTATTTATCATCATATGCCTTGCTATAATATTTATTAAGGCGCCACCTGTAACAACCCTTATTACGGTTTAACTCGTGTGGTTGTAAAATGTCTCAACTATAATAATCAAACGTTTTTGTACAAGCCAAAGAAGAAAAACCTCGTTAGCGTATAATGTTATTTTTTAAATATGAAAAGGATTCAAGTAAACAAGGGCTGAACTCCTACATTTTGTATATTATCATTCATCACTTTTGTCGCAGTCGTTGTTCATCTTTTCTTCTTCTTCGTCTTCATCTTTTCCTCTTTTTTCGCCTCCTTATCTGCGCCCTACCCTCTTCCCCTTCGCGCTCCCCTTTACCTCTAATCCCTCTGATTCTCGTCCTCGTCCTCGTGCCCTAATCAATAACATTAAAAACAGGCGGGAGTGGTTGAATGAAATCAGCGACGCAACAATAATAAAAGCACTCCTCGGGGAAGCGCTATATGCATAAATAGAATAAAAGAATTTGATGAGATGACGACATGTGCGTTAGAAAATTATTTAATTCAAATAGAAAAAGAAAACTTCCCTTTATTTGTAAAATGTCGTAAAATTCAATTCCACTCATTGGTTAATTAAGTTTTAAAGATATTTTAATGAGAGCCAACATAATCGTGGCTGTTTTATTTTAGTTTATACAAGCTTAATTAGCCAATTCATTGCCATTCGGAAAAAAAACGTCGCCGAAATACGTCATTCATTTGGTGACAGATGTCATCACTTTTGTTTGATAACTTTTCCGAAGTTTGTTATCGTGTACGCATTTAAATTTAGAATGCATATTAGATAGCAGTGTGGACTTTGCACTTTATTTTGAATTGGCATCGTAAACTTTCTTCGAGGAGGTTGTTTCTTATTTTTGAAATTAGTTAAAATTATTGTATAAATATTTAACAGTGAGAAATGGCGTTGTTCACTAAAACTCTTTTTTTGTTTCGACCGGCTAATTTAATACCAAGTAAGTATACAGTTATTTAATTTTTAAAACTGCACAATTTACACATAAACTAGAACGTTTCGAAATATAGAACATTGCAAGAGTTGGAGTAAATTTTGTTTGCCACAAAATAGCAGTAACCTGACATAAATTATTCCCGCAGTCAAAATTATATTGTTTTATTTATTATTATTTATTCAGTACGCCAGGTTCGTAATGGGTAGACAGAGAGTATCCGTTATATTTCTTTAGACTATGTAGAAGTCAGTTTCCTACAGAATAATTGGTAGTAAAAAATATATGTATAGTTGTGAGTGTTAAAGGACACTATATAATTCTAGAAGGTATGAAATACAATAACTATATATTTAGTATGCCAGAATACTCAGAATTACTACTTTGTCTCAAATAGCTCATTTTTCAGCACTTTTGTTTCGATCAATTAATAATAAATTTTTTTTACTTATTCTCGTGTGAACGATATATATTGTTGACTTAAGCCAATTGGATAAATTAAAACTTTACTAAAGAGAATTCTAAAAGTTTTTTTTATAGTGCTTTTGCACAGTGTACTAGTATACTGATCCAAAATTTGAAATTATTGTTAGAGCATACTAGATCCGTACGAGGTAGACAGAGAGAATAAAGTGTACATATATTTTTGTTAATATATATTGTTTCAGTATCATGTTCAAAGTTACGGCTTTGTAAAGTGTACCTTGTGGTAATATTAAATGATTGAATTATTCTAGAACATTTCTGTTCCAATTTTCTATAAAAGAAAGTAGTTGTTAGGGGATATAAGGCACTATTGTAAATATAAGTATTATTTCACAACTAAGATTACTTATCTATGATAAGTGTTAGTTAATATATCTAATCATAAAGATGGATTACGTTCTTCATAAAACTGATAGAAAAGCAATAAAAAAAATTTTATTAACTTGATTTTGTTGACATGTTTGGCAAATCCATAAGTAAGAAATTAGTTCAATGTGGCTGACAGATGAATTAAAAACTGTTTTTTACAAAAAATATGAAATTTGCTTTTTGTATATACGTGCCGAAGGCTTTCAGGGATGTTATAAAATGTCTATTTAAAATAATTTTGGGGTTGCTTGAAAATAATTGAACCTCAAATTTTTGGCATCATAATTACAGTGTGGAACAGCCTTATCTCTACTCATCGTAGGTTGACACACAGATCTGATCGTGGAATAATAAATGAGTTGATAGTAATGCTGCCATTTCCCTATATATGTATTATTAAATAACTGCCATAAAATAAGCTGCTAGCAATATCCTTACAAAAATATTGAAAATTCCAGGTGTTGTGCCAAAACTGTTCTCTACTGCTGCTGTACCCGAGTTTGAGACACTAGCAGTCTCCATTCCCAAGCCCCACGTGTTCCATGTGGAATTCAACCGTCCAGATAAACTGAATACATTCAATCAAACTATGTGGGAGTAAGTAAAATGTTACGGAAACATTTCCTTTAATCCAGGGTTTGTCTGTAGGTGCATAATAATATTTGCAATCTTATTTAAATTTTGAACACAATGAACATACCAACAAAATGTAACTGACAAATTTAAAGATTTAATCCCATGCCATATTACTTAAATATTTGCCCAAACCAATTGGGAATGTAATGAATGATCTGTAAACAAAATAGATCATAATATTATTGATGAGCATAACTTACATTGTGTTAGCTGTTGGAGGTGAGAAAGGGAGCAGAGTCAAACCAAGACACAAAATACTGTTAACTTAAATATTAGTAAAAAATCCATCATCATTCATTGCGCTCATTATTAAAATTATCTTCGCCATCATCATCAGCCTGTTAAAGTCCATTGCTGGACATAGGCCTTCCCTGAGCGGTTATTACTCATCATGATCATGCTGGGCAGGTACATGTAGGTTTTGCGTCACACACACCATCTACACTTTAAGATCATTGTTGCCTATTTAAAATTGCCTTAAGATTTTCAACATGATTCAAAATTTGCTTAACAGTACTATCAGAATCCAAATGCTAACCTTGATCTTTACCATGTGACTGATCTTGATCTCTGAAATCATTATGCAAATGATTATTACAATGTAGCTTTATGTTTATTACAAACAATAGTTTCCGGAAATTACGAGTAAATCCCTGAAATTACCTGCATGCCTAGTCTGGGAATTATGGGCAAAAATTTTCTAAGAAATTGGCACAATGGCACTGATTCAGGAATACCTACATCCAGCAGCAATAGACAGAGGCAGGCTTATTGATAATACAATGAACTGACTTAATGACTCCACGTATCACTGGGTGTGTTTCACCACAACCATCGAAATGGTATAAGCCTTTCACTTGACTTATGTTGTTCAGTTGTGGTTTCTTTTCAATTTGCAGTGAGATAACACTGTGCTTTGCATCACTCAGTGACAACCCCGAATGCAGAGTTGTCGTGTTGTCTGCTAGAGGAAAGCTCTTTACAGCAGGTAATAATAATATTTCATTATTGTCTTGGAAATAACACCGTATATCACAACATGTGTGATTGTTACCGAAACCCACACTCACATCATGTTCGAATTGAATATAAAAGATATCTCTGGTTTTATTTCAATATATTAAAACAGTCATAATTAAATTTAAGTGTATATTTTGATTAGTATAACATTGTTAATGCAACATCTTGTAAATATCACAAGTACATAACACTTCTGTGTGTGTATGTGCATATGCTGAGCTATTCATGTATCATAAAAATGACCTATATAAAGTGGAAACTTGATTTTAAACAGATATGTAATTTGTACCTAATAAAATCTAAGGAAAACTCATGCTGAAATATCCTATTATAGACTAGTGTTAAACTAAAATATCTGCTATGGTAAACATATAGCTGATAAACATACATATATGTATATGATTATAATATCATGGACATGAACAAACTTTTATAAATGAAAATTGATGACAACCTCCAATTCAGCAGTTGATCTTGCTTAGCATTGAATGAGGGGGCTGTCCAATAATGTAAATTATTAAGAATAAAATTGTCTATATAATTATTTATTCTATTATTTACCTTCATATCATAAAATGACATAAATTTTTCATCCTTTCCAGGCATAGACTTGAAGAATTTGATGGCATTGGAGATGAAAACCCAAGATATAGATGACCCATCACGGAAGGCTAGGATTTTGTACCCGTTAATTAAAAGATTTCAGGTAAATCTGTATATTAATTTTTTTATTTATACATACAGGTCACATATTTCATGACCTCTTGTATTCAATAAATAATGCCCACATTTACAAAATAGGAATATTTAAAATTATCTGTCACGGAAAGAACCATACTATGTAGAAATCTAAGAGCCAGCAGAAAAATCAGATATAATATGTATGTTTCTTTTATCGTCAATTCAATTATCATTTAACTTTAGGATACTAATCTTCACTCACAAAGAGAAGAGCTAAGACCAAAATATGCCACACAGATCAACTAATTTAATCCTACTATGCTCTGCACTTCCAGAACAGCATCACATCATTGGAAGATTGCGTGAAACCAGTAATTGTGGTCACACACAATGCCTGTCTTGGTGCAGGTATCGACCTCATATCTGCCGCCGACATGAGGTAAATTTAAGTTTTCTATTTACAACCTTACTGTTCAAGTTGTAAATGCTAATTCCGAACGAGATATCCAGGATTTGAATCCCGGGTCAGGTACTATTTAAAAAGACACCTGAAAAAGTTAATATGGAAGACCGCACGCGCGTTGCTGAGGAAAAAAAGATGGATGTTGGTGAATAATGTTCGGTCG
>DWME01007250.1:0-12804 GCA_018244795.1 Parelbella ahira ahira
CTTCTGCCTGCCCCTTCGGGGATTACAGGCGTGATGTTGTTACGTTTTATATCCAGTACGCTCAGGCCTTAACCCTCCCACCCTGAGCGGAAACCCGTGTACATCCCGTGACATCTCGTATTTTCGTGAAATTCTTCTTTAAAGATAATACATACAAAATTTATTCATATAGAATTCCAGATTTAGCCTGGATCAGCTTTAACAACGTCCCAGGTGTGCTCCACTTTCTGCTACATGAGACTTTAATATCATCCTTTAAAATATATTGTCATTGGGATTTGCTTAAGCTGTAATATAACGCTTTTAAATAAGACACCCTAAGTACTCATGGCATAAGAAATGTCTAGAAATGACAAACATTGTAAGTTACATACATATTTATCTACCAACGCTTCTTAAACGAAAACATTGCAAAAATTCCGTCATTTCTGACCTGTAACGGTGTAACTAGTCAGAACATCTCATATATAATATGTATATATGTATGTATAGTTTTAGAATATGTATAATGTATATGTATACACCTACTTATACGAGTTTGTGCGTAACGAGTTGGCTCGTTCCAACTTTAATTTCGAGAGTTTTATGACGACATAACGGTGACGTCATAGGATTTTATGAGGTGTAAGCTCGGAATCGTCGTAATGGGCCAAAATTGTCGGGAGTTACTTTGTATGTCACAATTACACGCGAAATTGGTCGTAAACTTCTATTTAAATTTGAATTAAAATTTTTAATTGCGTCATGAAATCCCACTTATTTTAATAAGAAGCATGTTAATTATTCAGTTTTATGAACAATGCATTTGCAAAATACTAACGGCACCCGTGTAAGCCATGGTTCCTAACCGGTGATCCGCAGTTCACTCGTGGTCAAACTGATCACTCGAGGTCCGCTAATCACTAGTGATCGGCTGACCACTAAAATAAATAACTATATCTATGTACCTATAAAGTTAATATATAAACAAGTGTCAAAAGTCTCTTAATTTCTATCACTACTCACCTGACGTGCTTTATTTACAATAAAAATAAATCTATGGATATCTAAATTTAATGTAGAGTAGAAAGGTATTTATTATTAAACGTACATAAAGTTTATATTGTACATATTAATATAAATAATATGAAAGACTAAAGTAGCACTGCGCAAACCACCATTTCAACTCGATACAGAAAACTTGCGTGCGTCCAGCTCATTCGACTTTGGCTCTCATATTACATTAAATATCGCCGTCAATCGCGTAAATTGATTACCTACAGCGAACAGTTTACAACTTTAGTTAGCGTTCGCCAAAACGTTACAACTTCGTTACAACTTTAGTTACCATTCGCTAAAACTTTGCAACTTCGTTACAACATTAGTCAATCTTAACATTGTCATTCAAAGTGAACTAACAATTTTGCTTACAACTTTATTCATTGCTGAAACATTACCCGATTTGAAGTTTGATCGTGGATCAAGGTCGAGTTGGACCCCAAAAGTAACCCAAGTTTAGGTTAACTATACTATTGTACATATGTAAAGAATATGGGTATTGATAAAATATACAGTAAGATAAGTTGAGATAAGAAAACGTTTACATTTAAGCAAATTGTAAATTTACAATATAAACGAAACAAAGAACAGTACATTAAAAAAGTAAACGTGTCCCTCATCTCTCTCGGATCAAATGACAAATTTTATAATGTCATTTTAAATAATAATATTTTCGGGTAGGTCCAAAATGAGACAAAACATCATTTATTTGTCTTTTTTTCACATTTACTATGCGTGAAGTATGTATTTTAAAACATAAGTAGCATGCAGGATTTTAAATCATAAAAAATACCCGAAAAATTGTTACCATGATTTAAACTAAAAAAAAAGAAAAAGGGTCAAACAAATGAACTGCTGTTTTGCACCAATTATAGTTACATACATATTATGTGCATTACGTAGACAGTCTTGCAACAATTTTCCATTTTGTCAATATTAATGAAATTAAATGTGTATATACTACTAATTCGTCTTCAGTACATAGCCTGCTGTCATGAATGGCAAAGTCGCTCTGAATTATTTAACAGGTACTTAACTAAAAAAAAATACTCTGAATAAATTTAATAATGAACGCCTCTTTTGTTTAAGCGACGATATTCTCAACAACGTAGAGATTAAACATCAAAGTGCTTTATGGTAAACTCGATCTGCACTCATGGTTTATTTATGAACTAATTTTTTATTCAGTCAACATTAAGGTCGGAAGGAGAGCGCGAAAAAGGCAAAGTTATTCGCGCCCTTACACTCTCTACTTACATTGTTAGCGATGTAAAATACGTGTGGAAAATTTTCTCCCGCATTATGCCGGTATCGATTACATATAAATATTGGAAATGTAGAGTATGTATTAAACTGCCTCGTTAGTTGAATGACAATAGGCTCACCACCGATGGAACCATGGGACTTAAACGTATGTGGTGAAACGCAGGAGTTAGGAGCTAAAGAGCTGTTTTGATTAAGGGCACATAAATAATTTTTATACCAACAAATTCTTTATGGTTACTAAAATTGTGATAAAGTAAAGGAATATAAAAACCAACGAATCAGATCTTTTTATATTCTTAAATAAATAAGTCGTGTCAAGGTTAATGAATTCATTTGCAAAGGTTAAAATATCATGTCAATGACCTGCTGTATTTAACATGAGGCTTGTTAGAAAAATTAATTGTAATAGTAAATATAAACATGTCTTGAAGGGGATGGTGCGTTATTATGACGCACAACGCTACGATTATTGATGTAGATAATGTCTACGATTATAGGCTGAAAGGAAGCTTTAATAGCATAGCGCAGTGTTCAACGCTGCAACAATCCATACCGCCGTTAGCGTGGTGGTTTAATCATCAACCTCATCATCGTCAACCTATTTCCGTCCACTGCTGGACATAGGCGTTTACAATAGCACCCCACTGAGCTCGATATTCAGCTCTTCGTATTCAATTTTTGTCAGCTATTTTGTGTATAATCACCTCACGTGGCTGGATGGCGTCCTGCTCTAAGTTTGGTTTACTGTTAAGACCAAATTAATGACATTGTCTTAACGGGGTGTACAATCCTACCATATCGGTTGGTCGCGAATAACCAGGAGTGAATGCCCTCTTTCTATATATAAAAGATCAGCCAGGATAGTTACAGGGTAGGCAGAGAGCACTCAGCACCCTTACGGACAGCATCTGCTTCTTCTCAATTGCCCATTCTTCCCTTCACGCACGCTCAAATGCATGATGGATCAGAAAAGTGAAAAGAATAACAGATGACAGAATGTCAAAAAACAGATATAAAATAGATCTCTTACATTAATGATTTATTACTTCGTTTTCACTGAACGGAAGTATAATTTTACCTTTCATTCTCGAAATCCATTGCTTTTCCATCGTTAGGAAGTTTGCAAATCGTTCGAAGGAAAGACGTATTTTAACTTTAAGAAAAATGGCCGAAATCTCAACTTAGGGTTCCAGAAAGTTCCATTTCCAATCTTAATCGAAATTAAGTTTATTTTCCTTGAATAATATTTATATCAGTAGATGATATAAGAAGCACTATTTGTGACGGAAAAATAAAATTGCAACTTAAAACGAAAACAATTTAAAGAAACTAAAACAATGTCCAGCGCATGTCTATGAACACTATTATGCTTATTTCTGCTGTTAAGCAGCAATGTTTGTCTTGTTTCAAGCTTACCGAAGCTACCTAAAATTGAACTTATAATAGCATTGACCAAGGATCGTAAAAAAGGCTCGAAACTTCCCAGCGTTAGAACAGTAAAACATCCTAATCACAGTCTTCGCTAATAAGCTCGGTCTAATAAAATCAATGGACTGCAAAGTGTTAGATGAATCATCCCGGTGATTCTTTTATTTAAAATTCCTTTAACATTAATAATTTGCTAAATTTCTACAATTATCATATAATTTAAACAAAAACAGCAGGATAGTTACAACATTAAAGCAATCATAACACGTGTTATATTCTAAGCCCGACAATATAGAACATACGGGTTTATCTGTAGTATGATTGTCCAAAGAGATGTACAAGGTATTTCAACCGAACACACAATCCCAAACCAATCGTTTACTACAATTTATCTTTTACTGTGGCCATAAATCGGTCTTTTGCGTACCTTAATTACCATCCATGTCGCGGGCAAACAAAGAATTTGCATTTTAAACGAAACGAAAAATACCAGGGGAATGATTACGCAAACCTTTTTTTACATTAAATTTTAAGTCTGCAACAGTTTAAGGTTTCAGCCGTCAATTTAATATATTTCTTTATTTATTTGTTTAATCATCAATTTATTTCCTCATTCCTAAATTAACACCAAAGATGACGGATATTACAATCCGTTTGCGTACGGCCTATGTAATAATATTTTAATGACAATAAATTAGTAACTTTGACAACACGGCTCAATAATTTATTTATTACTTAACTCACACTAACATTAAGATTTCAACTCTCACTTAATAATGTTCACTTAATATTAATTTAATGTCATTAATGTCATTGATATATCTAATAAATATGTACTTCGGTAACATGTCATTGCCATTAGGTCGAATCGTAAAATTATTGCTAATAATAATAATAGGCAATTCGTTGTGACCATTCCTAAGTATCAAGGTTGGGTATGGCTCACTATTACTTACCCTCAAGGTAGACCGAGCTATAAATCGCGGTTGATATAAAGGAACCTACCTATATAAAGTTACCTTTCGTGGGCAATAATAATCTACTTTCGTTCTACCCTGTAATAAAGCAGTGTGTAACAATATCAAATGGCGTTAGGTTAATCTCTTTTGCTCACAGACTACATTAATACAGTATGTGAGGATACTGTCTTCGTCACAGACTATAGTATAACAGTATGTACTCGTAAATATATTAAATCGTTTCACGTAATTAACACTGATGTTAAGGGGTAATAATACCTGAAAGCACCAGCTTAAATTCGTAGGAAACAAGGTTATTAAGCACGTCACAAATAGAAATATAATGAAAAGAAAGACATCAACGACAAATTTTGCGGAAACACTTTTTTTGTATTTTTAATTATGTACATATTTATGTCAGAGAGCTCTACTTTTGTCTTCCGCATTTTATATGATAAATGTTATTATTATTGTACCACCAAGTTAGGTACCTTATGGAGTAGATAGACAACACAGAGCGCCAAATATCTCTGTTATTAGAGATCTGACGCACTTCTACTACATTCCTTACGCTTTCCATACAGACACGCTGGTCTCGGAGACATCCCATGTCGGAGATAAACATAAAACAATTTGAGCTCATCTTTAGCAATTTCACACCAAGAAACATGTCTCAATGCGTCGTAACTACGTTCATCCCTCCCTCAAAATAACAGCTCATTCAACTCATTCATTCATTCATTCAACACAACAGCTCTAATAGAGTTCGACCTAATGCGCGTGTGATACTAACAATGGCCGAAATCGAGTCGTATTTAATCATTGCCGATACGAGTTTAATCGAGTCAACTGTGAAAGCTAGATATATGGGAGTTCAGTCCACTCGATACTCGGGGTGCGACAGTGATCCATCAAAGTCTATTTGACGCGTGAAGAGAGAGAGCGAAAATGATTAGATATGAATAAAGTTTTGTGTCGCCGCAAATTCGATTTCATTCAATTTTTCTACATTACCTTTAATATTGGATACTTAATTGAAATGTACGATTAAAAGTTTGGCTATATCTCCATTTTTCTAGTTTTAAACGTTTCATTTTACAGACGTAGTAAGAGCTCAACAAATTAGAATTCATTCTTTTAGTACTGGGTGTCTCAGAAAGCAAGGTTCAAATCTTGGCGCACGTCTTTTTCTTTACAGAATAGTGTGTGCATTAAATATCTTTTACAATAAGGGTGAAGAAAAACATCGTGCTAAGCTCTGCACACCCCAGAGTTCTTCAAAAGGTTCTCCAAGATGTGTGAAGTATGCCAACACGGATTTGACGTGCGTGGCAGACACTGGCTCTTCTCATTCTTAGAGACCTTGTGTCGATAAAAGGGTTGATAAAATCATTTAACATACGTCATTGACGAGTTGAAAAATAAATAAATATAACAATTTCAAATACTATTTTCTCTTTCTGAGAAACCTTTCAAAGATTTTAAAACGAGCGTTAAAATCGAACGATTCTTATTAAACTTGTACTGATTCTAAAACGAAGTAACTTCGTTTACGGTTCTCCGACAATTTATCGAACTCTATTTAGAGACGAGTTTTACAATGCCGGGGAAAGTTTCAAGTTTTCAACTCTGACACCAACTCTTCAATCTTGGAAACGTTTACAGGCGTTCTGATACCCCCTCGCCGTTAGCTTGTGCGAGAGGGAATTTTAGTGAATATAATTTTTAATTATTAATAAGACGATTCAGATGACAAAGTCAATTCAAATAAGTACATGATTAAAAATTAACTTTGCATGCTTAATTTCTAATTATATTCAATAATTGTATACATCTAAGGTTGATATACGGCAGATGCTAATATACAAATCGATAATTAGAAGGGATTTGCTAAATGTACATAATAAAAACTTGAGCCTGAAGAACTGCTCATAACCATACAATAAGTGTGAACATTAATGGAGGTAAATACAGTAAGCTTTTCACGCAAATCGTCACAGAAACTTGAAGAAGACATCAATACAAGTAAGCGTATGAAATCAATTACCGCATGATGGGAGGCGACTTCGGAACCAATCTATTCTGAAGAGGCACTTGGTAAGGAAGTGAGTTTCTTGGCGACGAGCCAATCTATACCAATTGGCCGAAGGTGCTTAGCCACTTGCAGGTTATATATCACCTATTTACCATTATTACTTACGCGTAGAGAACGGAGCATATGTTTTAGTAATATCGGCGCATAGTAATTAATAGGTTTAATATGCAGTGCAGGTAACTTCAATTCCATGATGTTCAACTGATAGAAAATTTAAAATCTAGAAATAAAAAGAATCAAACCAATTTTATTTTCAATAGTTAGTAGATATTATTTAATAATTCCTACAGTATTTTTCTAATGTAAAATATGCAACAGGTTTGTAAGGTACGTGTTCTGTTTTGAATTCGATCATGGTTGTGGGAGTGTTTGTATCGAATGTCTTTTGTCTTAACGCGAGTAAGTATCATATGCTTCAGCTAAGAACAGAAGAATGCGTCCAGAAGTCTACACTTCAAATTCCACTGATTCCATGTGAATCGCTGCGGACACGAATCGAGACGAAAGGGCCAAGTTTGTTGGCGGAACGCCAAGCGAACGAATAGGTTTTTAGTAATTACGGTTTTAGTACATAGGTATTTTACATTTAGGTTTTTTATGAAAAAGAACAGATATGCAACAGATATACTAAGCAGATAATTATTAATTTGGGGTCACGAAAGTCTGAACTTTTTATAAAAAATACTACATGGGTAGTAAATAAGTAGGGTAATTGAATCATGATAATTATGTAAAATTATGTAATAACAGCCGATGGCCATTGCTTTCTTAGGATGGTGTATTTAGTATGAAACGTTCATGTCAAATAAGGATTGAATATAAATATTTGTGTAAAAAAACGCCAAATCTATGGACTCTTGCATTTTTACAAATTGATTATTTCAGGTTATTTCTATTCATTTACTAAAGCATACAAATAGATGAGCCTAATGGTAAGTGGTCGCGTCGCGTATAGACACGTGCAATACCAGAAGAATTGCCAATGCGTTGACGTGGATTCAGATTTTTGTGGTAGCCGTACGTAGCCCGGGGATTCTTAGCACCTCCTGCCCTGCCGTTACTGTGGCCGCTACCATAACCAGGAACAGCAGGGCGGCCGGGAACTGGGGGCCGCATACTGTATTCATTGGAGGGTTTATGCCCGTAATCTCCACGCTGGGCATTTTATGCCCGTAATTTTCACGCTGGGATTGCGAAAGGCTGCAGGCAGATGCTGGATGCGACAAGCCGAAGACAGGGCGCGATGGCGCTCGTTGGGGGAGGCCTACGTCCAGCAGTGGACTGAGATAGGCTGATGATGATGATGATGATGAATATATTTACTTAAATAATACCAGTTTTATTGTAGCGTACAGTGCAAGAATTTGCAAATGGACGTCCACGTCGACCCTTCGCTCCTCGTATTCTCGGCCAAATTTTGTAACGTGAGTATTTCGGGATGTATACCAAGGAAAAGATATAAAAACACAATATGATAAATGATTGTTGATAACGAAGAAAATTACAGCACTTATTACTATTAAAATCTTATTAGAAATGTATATAATTATGGTAAAATGTAAAAAAGGATATTACTTTTCTGTGACTCTATTGACACAAACATTGCACCGTGATCCGTAACATTTGTACATATTTATTCTCTTGGAGTAGTCAACCACAGAAACAAAAACATCTCATAAGCACCATATAGCGCGAGTGTACAAAAACGTTCAGGTGGATACATATTTTATTACTTATAGTCTACTAATTCGCAAATAATCAAGTTAGTTCTTTACCATCGCTTTACATATTAGACGTTATCTTCTAGAGTTCTGTGCTTTCGTTGTGACTGCGCTCTCCCCGTCACAACCATAGCACAGAACACTAGAAGATATAATATTAGTATGTTTACCCTCTGGTAAACATAGCTACTAATATTACATTTTTGACCCAATTCATGATGCCATTGGTACTTTTCCGGTTCAGGATTTTAAAACAACACAATACTTAAGTAACTTCTTAGCCTATTTTAAACGAAATTAGTTTAAAGTTCAGCCGAAAAATAAATATGTTATGACATTTTCAGGAACTTGACAAAATGAAAAATTCTGTGTGTTCGCCGCCAGTGGCGGCTGAAATTATTACCGCAGCGATGAGTTCCCAGAATTTTGATGAGACTTGCTCTGCATTTGCAAACATATTTAGTATTCCTGATATAAGCAATGTATGTTGACAGCTAATTAAATAGTTAGTTAATAATTTTTTAAACTATACTTAGATAGTAGAAAGTGAAAGCACTTCAGCAGCATTTTCGCTTTCCATTGTTATGCAATTTTTAAATATCTCGAATAATTTCTTCAATTTTAACGCTTTTACCTACTGATATACAATTGATAAAGTCGTACTATTTATGAACGCTTGAACCCCTCGCTTTAAAAAAAAAATCCTTTGAAACTCTACTGGTATTAATTTAGTCTCATTTGTAATTTCATAGCTTCCTCTGACATTTCCATTGCCGTCTTTAAAGCTAAAAAGACTAAAGGCAGCGAATTTGAAGTATGCGAATAAAGTCTATCTGTCGAAAAGTGAGTGGGAACTGAATCCGAGTCTAAAGAGAGATGCAAGGAAAATTTTCAAGGTGGAAGCTGAAAAAATGGACTTTTCCAAGAGCGCTGATGCTGCCAAGCGAATTAATAAATGGGTGAGCATAACAATTTATTTTGAATCTCTTCGAAAATTGCAAATTTAAACGTAACCTTGACGGTAGATAAAAAAAATTATATTGGTTGTATTTAAGACACAAAAGTAAAATATGCTTTAGTTCTGGATATAAAAGCTTTAGTTTCAATTAGCACAAATATCGACTTGCTTACGAATTATTCAATATTTTAGGTAGAAAGGAAAGTCAAGAAAATTAAGGGAGTTTTTGATTCGGACAGTTTTGGTGCGCACACCAATGTTGTGCTCGTCAGTAGCGTCTATTTCAAGGTAAATAAATATAAACATTACGAGTAAATTTGTACTAAGTTTTTTATGTTACAACATATCTATATATGAATATAGAAAAGTGAAGGTGACATTTTTTGTATTTTATAGAAACGATCGAATTTGTCTACCTCCTGATATCAATCGACATCGACCTGAGAACAACAAAACAAGACTAGCGTACTTAAATAACTGCCACTCACCTGCTCTCCTTATGAAGTGATTTGTTCAGATGCTTCTACATCTATAAACATTCTTATTAACAAATTTTCGAATTTTAGATCCTGTAACAAACAAAACGTAACAAAAATATGAGACTAAGTATTCAATGCAAAAATATTAAATCTATGGACTTTTTGGTATTGTTCCAACAATTATTGTGTTAATTAATGTAAGTGGTTTCTTGTAATCGTGTTAATTAGCAATAAATAAATAAATTATGCTTCTAAATTTTGTACACGAGCTCGCATTATAGGCGATATCTTCTATCCACTTATCGTTCCACTGTTAGAAATGAGTTTACTTTCGGAATAAAAATAGTTGTTAATTAAAGGTAGGCTTTATTTGGCGGGAACCTATTCTGGGTAGATTAATTCAAGTTATTTGTCCAATTTTATGATGAGAATGGTTAAAGTCATGTCCGTCAAGCCAAGTGCTGATTTGCAGAGTTTACAGAAAACACTATGGGGAACTATAAAGTGTTCTTTCTTCATGATGTCTTCCTTGAACGTGACCAAATTTGACCTTTCATTCTTATTCCGAGAGACCGTGTCCAATAATTGAATTGTAAAACTGTCATGATGAGGGCTATAAAAAAGCATTCATTTAATAATTTGTTATTTTGTGTATGGCAATAGATTAACGTGTCCATGAGGAAACGTATAACATGACTGATTAAACGTGGAAGTGTTCTGAACTTCTGTATCTACCCTTTAAGGAAAGTACAGGCGTGTTGTCATGTTGATTTCTTTTTCAGGGTGTTTGGCAGATGAAGTTCGATCCCGAAGATACAGAAGAAACAATATTCCACTTAAACAATCGTGAAACAATCAACGTGTTCCTGATGTATAGAAAAGACAAGTACAAGTACAAGTACAGCGTAGGCCTGGACGCGCAGGTATAGAATTGCTTTAGGTATCGCAGCAAATGCTTACCGCTGTTTCTGAGATTAGCTGTTTCCTGGATTAGTTCCTGTTTTTAGGTATTTTGTGGAAAATGTAGTGACGTCAATAAATCAAACTGCAGGTCAGAATGTAGGTCATTAAAAGAATGACATTCTGGATAAAGAGGAGTTTTCTATTTTAAAATGTGTTGTTTGTATACCCTGTTAGGGATCTGGTACGATATAATAATAATTTACTAGTCAATTTAAAAATGTCATTTTACGTATCATTGTGTTAGTCCCCCTTGTGTTCTTCACCTTTTCGTTGTTGTCTCGTCGTTCAAGAGATTGCCAATATTATAGTACCTAAAGGCAGTATGTTTAATAATTTTGGAATAATAATGTCGGATGGGATGCTACGGAACGCTTGCCAGATTTTTTTATTGCCTGCACGTATGTACTTACCGTACTTGGCTAGTTATTTATTTCCTGTGCAACGTATTTAAATCCAAACTTCAAAAATTAAAATTTAAACTTGTATTCGAACATGCGATTTAAATATTCACAGTTTCAGGCGCCTGAAGCTTCATATCAATGTTGGTAGTAACAGAAAAATTATAATCGTACCAAAAAGCAACATAACGCTATTTTGCTCGGTTTTAGCTAGTCATACTACCTTTCAAAAACGAAGAGGCACATATGTTAATCGTGCTCCCGGAGAGTATCACCGGCTTGGATGATATTCTACAGAAATTAGTTGATGGATACGATCTAATGTCGGAGATCGCGCAGATGTCTCAAGACGAGGAGATAATAGTCAACATTCCAAGGTTTAAAATTGAATCTGAAATAGATTTAACTGAAGTTTTACATAAGGTAAAGTGCTATTGCGTGTTGCGATCTTTCGAAATCTTATACTGACAAATGATTGTCAGAAAAGGATTTCGAAAGATCATTCTAAGATTTATAATAACTTCTCCTTTATGAAAAATAGACATATAAGACGTACAAGGGGATTGGGCGCCTCGCCATGTTGTCCGTATGTGTCGCTATGAAGAACGGTAGGCATCGGAAGGCGGGCCAGAGGAAGGGGAGGAAGGAATGCGGAGGGGAGAGGGGGCAAGCGCTTTTTTCGCAAGTGCCAAGTTGATTTCTGCGTGATGCGTGTAATTTGAAAGAAAAATGCCGGTATTGGTCACCTGCCCAAATATTGACTGCGCCCAGGGTTGTAAAACTTTACTGATTGGTTGTAATGTAGAATTGTGTAAGGGCTGCAAACGACACTTCAAAAACAGGTAACAAGATGATGTTTGTTTCAATTCGTAAATTGCATTTCAGTTGGGCATAACCAAATCATTCGATAGAGCGATACAGAAAATACTGATTGAGGTGGACGAGAGAGGCACAGAACCAAAACGGGAGCGAATGAGAGGTAAGTGAGCGATAACCGACGTGTTAAGTGCAGAAATAAATAGCTGTTAACGTAACTGAGACTAAATTTTAAATGACTACTTAAATGCAATTTATATGCGATACAAAATGTATTAGTTGTAATAGGTTGTGAAAAACAAGTAGGTATTTATATATAATTTAAAAACAATGTCTAATTTTATGTCAATGTACAAACATTCCAATTTGATTCTAATATTTTTATAAATTTTAAAAATATTCCATTTGGAGCCCCCATTATTTTACAAATTTAAAAACATTCCAATTTTAATAATAATGATAATAATTGAAAAATGTTCTAATCAATCATGTCAATTAAGTTATTAGTCTACAAGACATTTTGAATGAGTGACTTTCTAGACGAGGTGTTATAGATTTGAATAAAATATTTCATTAAACGTGTAGAGGAGGATAAACAATACTTGTATTTTTATTGGTTCCGCTCATATGAAATCAGTTCGTAGTAAAAATGTCCCGCATTAGACACAGTCAATATTTCAAGG
>DWME01007251.1:0-12801 GCA_018244795.1 Parelbella ahira ahira
GGTAAGTAACACTACGTTGTCAATAAATGCAAACTAAAACCCAGGATTTATCTAACATGGAGCTTAAAATAAAACGGAAAGTTCATTTAAAACACGATATCTTATAGCGAACGTAACGAAACGGCAACAATTAATTTGAGCGTACCAAACTCTTCCGGGCTAACGATAATGGTAGATGTACGTTAGACGATATTATTCGTACCCTCGTGCCCTCCGAGATCGCAAATAACAGTATAGCTCGTAAACTAGTTGCCGCATTAACCATAACGAATAAAGGCACTAAAAGCACGTCTCGGCCGTCCCTGAGGGCCGTTTCGGCTGTCAATGCGAAAATTTAAGTCCGCCACACCCATGCACTCCGCAAGGGTCGACCTCTTTGCCCTTTGTCTCAATTGTTGCTGTATTCCGCTACTCCTTTATGCCTGGACATAGCTAAAAGGGAATTTATTCTGTATACATTACATTTCCCAGCAGTATCAATATTTACGCTTTATTTCTTCTTTAAGTTTTTGTTGTTGAATTAATAGCTGCAATTTGTGGGCGCAACAAGGATTGAAGAATGTCAAAATGTGGCTAATTTTACATAGAGTGACATTCTAAGCAAATGGATTCGCAGATAATGCGTAATCATACGTCAATCCGCAAACCTAATCCTTATTAATAACAAATGTCCTGCTTGCCCGCAGGCATATCTTGCAACACACAAAAGGTTTTCAAAACCCGTATGTCAACTTATTGACCTAAATGACATAACACAATATAAAAAATTAGATATATTTTATAGTGATGAACTTTAAAAGACCTTAAATGTCACATCAAAATTTATTTTTAATCACTCAGATCTTTTATCTATACGCATAACTATTTCGTAACGAGTCTTACAAATCGATTGCTCCTGTCAGTAGACGTATCTAATTTGTTAATATTGTTTTTATCATTATTGCCTCACCTTCACTTATTACCATCTATACAATTCAGTAACAACAGAGCTTAATTCCGAACATGTTTCTGCTTGTATACAAAACATTCATCTGTTCTAATCTTGTTGTTCAAAGGAATGTGTTACCGACATCGGGTGGCTATCTATCTTACTATAACGACAATGTCTTGATGTATTTTATCACATTTAGCCCTGGTAAAAATATTTACTGACACGAACCACAGTATATTGAGCTCTACTATTTTACCGGCACCCTTTTTATTGATGACTGGGGTTTGGATTTCTTTATTATTTCAGGGTTCTTGCTACGCTAGTCCGATGGGTGTCGTGACCGTAGTGTTAACGGTCATATTTGTCATCTGTCAATTTGCCTTCTATTTTGGTTGGGGGATATGAAAGCTTCGTTTACTGTCTGTCGTTCGCGTTTTGTCATCATTATTTTTAGCTCTTTTATAATCGCTATTGACAGGAACGAAGCCGCAATTAGTTGAACGTTTTTGTAATGATTTAATGCGTTCATTTTTAGATGCTCATTTGGGATCGGAATGAAAACATTTGAATGGATGTTATATTTTTTTAGAACTCTTGTTTATGGGTTGCAGATGGCGGCTATATCAATCAAAGCTTCACGAAGCTGTATCTTATAGTTTATTGTATTACTACATTAGAATCGTGAAATAACGCGTAATAACTTTAATTTAATTGAAAGAACTACCAACAACAAAAATGCAAGCAATAAATATTTATCATTGCACGCAAAAAAACGTTCTGGTAAAAGATCAAAAATGTAAATCGTATTCGCACGTATTATTAATGCAAAAGATGGATAGGGGTTTGTTTCGGGGCATCGAAAAATTACGTTTCTGTATATCACGAGCAATCAACGAAATTAGCCCTCAATCTGGACGAAACCCCATTCGAAGTTTACGCCCAATTAATAATCGTGTAATGGCAGTGTGGGGAAGATTTAGAAGGTTTTGAACATTATGTTTAATTAACTAACTCCCGTCAAGGTGCGCTCACTGTAAGTATAGTGACCGCAAAATAACAGCTCTCTCGTGCAACCGATTAAATTACTTTTTTCAACCTTGTTTTTGTTGTGCCTTTAGTGGTTAGCACTAAGCAGTTGTCGTTATTTTTTTCGGAGATTTCTTCCAATTACTGAAAAATAACTAATTGACAATGTAGCATACTGATGTCACAATGATCTTTATATATATTTTCTTATATTTCGAAATTATCTGGTAAATTAAGCTCCGTTTGTTGATTTGTGTGGGCCAATGAAATCGTTTATATAATTAAGTAATATTAATTTGATATTCGAAACTTCATAATTACCTTTAAGTATAAAATATTATGAGTTGAAAATTGTCATCTCCAATCCTACCGACCTGTAGTTCCAAGAATTACACATTAATTATATATTAGTGTACGTGATCAAAAACTCTTTAATTATACTGAATACAGTCTCATGCATACCGTTTTGGGTTCTATTAAAAGGGCCGACATAGACTCCATTACCTGGACCACAGCCACCCTTAATCCCTATAATTAGAGTCATCCCACACTGAGTGATTGATAGCACCAGAAACAATCTTGTGCCGTCAAATGGGAATCTGATCATCTTTTTCTTGCCACGGGATGTTAAGTAGAAATATGTTTGAGTTGTACATCACGCTGCTATCTCGTATGCTGTAAAACAGATGATTGAAAAGAAACATAAATGGCACTGAATCATTTGAATTTATAAACTTAATACAAAAAAAAAATTGTATACACACAACGAATAAACAGCTATTATAAACATCTTCATCGCTGTAATGAGATAAAACTGTTATATATCAATCTAACTGCTCATTGTGTTGTTCATATTTTACCTACGTTCTATAGCTATTTGGAGTTGTATCATTTAAACTTTATAACTTACTTACTTGGAAAAATTCGTTTTCATAGCAGTAATGGCGCCAATTGTTATTAATTATATAATCATGTTGCATCTAAATTTTATTAACGTTTGTAAAAATAAAACATTGTACACTTATGAATTCGTCTCATTTAATGCTTTCTTCTTATGTTTAAATTGAAATTTGCATCGATTCAATAATATACCTACATTGTTCTCTATTTTTACTTGATTCTTAGTGACCGTGATAATGACAGCGAATGTAGCATATCTAAGTACATTAATATAATTTGCTTTCGTATCAAAAGCTTTAATGTTTTTGTCAATAAAATCAAATTCTACATCAATTTTTTGTAGAGATATTTTGGTAGCAGTTTAATTATCAGGGTCGCCTTTTGCGGTTGCCGTTCCAACCCCAAAACCAAAATGTATATATTAGGAACGCCTATTGTTGTCCGGCTCAATATTAGGCCCGTGTGATTTCACTAAATGACCCTCAATTTATTTACGGAAATGGGCTCTTACCTGACACGGAGATTTGAATGCTTAAAACAGATCATAGTTCATTGTTGAGCTGTATGAAATGAAAACTAATTAAATTATTACTATTTTCAATTCAATCAGATGTAAGCAATAAAATATTAACCAATTGCGGTGCCCTTTAGCATTTACGTCCAATATAAAACAGCGGCTATCGTAGGACAGCCTTATGACTATTCATAGACAGTATGGATTCAATCAATAGTTGGAATTTGGTCATATTTAAATCAATATTTATATCAATGTAGTAACCACACAAGATGGCACTATATATTCAGAATTTAAAAAGATCTGATGACTTGAGTTACTTAATTAATTTTAGTAGTTATGTCATCTGCAAGAATACTATAATAAAGTGATTATTACGTAATTGTACACGCTCATAATGTTATTCACACGATAAAACGTAACATCTCGTACACATATTACGTATTGCAACACTTTAAATATTTTGTTAAACAAATTCCTTGGCGCAATTTTAGCGCAATCGTTATGAATTGAAAGAAACTTTCTCATTTGCATAGTTATATAATAATAAAAAACGTAACATCACGCCTGTAATCCCCTAAGGGGTAGGCAGAGGGGTGTCGTACACTGCTACGTTTCACTAGTTTCGTTTAAGTCCCATGGAATAAGTGGTGAGCCTATTGCCATACACCGGGCACAGTTTCAGACTCCGAGTCACTATGAGAAATAATAAATTGGAAAAATCCAATAGTACCCGACCTGGGATTTAAAGCCAAGACCCCCCGATCGGCAGTCGCGCTTGCAAACACTCGACCAACGAGGCAGTTACGTAATAATCCACCGCTTTAAATTGCTTGGCAGAAAATTATAAAGCGTCTATCCAAAATTTGTTTGTTTCTTCACCGATTTTCCTTTACCCAAGCTGTATGCATAAGCATGGGATTGTTGAAATTCGTTTTGACAATACAGATTAGACACACGACGATCACTCGATTTACGAGTATGTACATATATGGCTCTAAAAGCCGTCTGATGTAGTCCCCGCGACTACAAGTTAAGAAAGTGACAAAGAGTCTGTTTAAAATTTGTCTGCTTCTTCACCTTCCCGTGTACCGATGCTGTATGCGTAAACGTTGGATTGTAGAGACTCTTTTTAATTCTTTAATTTGTGAAGATAGCTTAGAAAGCATTCAAATATAGTCTTTGCGAACAAAAGTTAATTTGTGGCTAATTCAAAACATTCGCCGTATTTACTATTGTGTTCAGATATCTATGAGCAGCCCAACGTCTTGGCATATCAAGTGAACCTCACAATGCACTGTACATCGAAATCGAAAATAATTGGAGAGTTAGTTTCTTTTGAGTTGTTTCCAAGCAGATCAAAAAATTTACTACTAGGTACTAACAATTCACATTGTCACTGGATTATGTAAGACTTCTATGTACAGTATGTAATTTTTTTTATATGCCACAGGTGAATACTTGAAGAGGATATGAGGACCTGCTGAGGATTTGAAGAGGACCTGCTGAAGACTTGCGAGGTGTGGGTTATTGGCCAAGTGGTGTTTCGGACGTTTCCAAGTCTCCATAGAGGCCTCGAATGAAATTTCACAATTATTACCTATTGATCAGTCCTATTACAGTGCTATCTAAAGTACAGAAACAGCTGTGCAAATTAACATCATGATTATAAAATCTATAATCGCGTTAGAGGTAAACGCTTCAAATACGTATGTACATATACATATGTATAGGATTACGTCTATAGAATCTGACGATGAACAATGTTTAATCCGAAGTAGTATAAAATCGATCAACAAAAATGTATTTCGAAATTGGAAATGTTTTATTAGGTTAGTCTTTTGAGAATGTGTAACAAAAAATGTTTATAAGTCGATGTGTTCTTTGTGAAAAAAATGAACGAATAATTAGGGTCACAATGCGGTGGTTAGCGAGGCGGGACAATTAGATTTTGACGGGCGGGTGATAAATGGTTGTCTCGGTTACCTTCACAACAACAATCTGTGGAGTCGCTATATAAAAATTACCGTCTCGATCAATTCTCAACAGAGAACTATAATGGAATTTTCAATTATCACAAGTTAGGCACTGACAGTGTAAAGTTTGTAGTAGCCTAACACGATAAACACTAATTTTTTAATTATTTCTAAGCGCAAATGGATTTAGTGAGGTCATAATTAAAAAGTATTTTAAACCATGCCATGCAATTTATTAACTTCATTAAAAGTTAAACAATATATGCTCAAGGAATATTTGGATTTGTGGCTAACAAATCTTCTAAACTTATGATGCAGTTGAGTACCTAAAATCATATTTTTTACATTAACAATTCGTTAAACGACTCAACAGTTTTCTGTTCGCTTAGTAATTCACGAACTATGCGAGCAAGTTGTTATTAAAATGGCTGTTTCCCCTAACCGAGAATTATCAAATTTCTTCCACTCGCCCTAATATTATCACATAAGTCCAAATGTCTCGGGCGAGGTTTCAGCGTCCAAACTTAAGTGACCCAAGTGTGATGCGGTTTAGAACAAAACAAGAACGAGACGAAACGAATAGAGGTCATTTTAAAATGGTTACTTTAAACTTGGGCGATTAAGAGGAAATTGCAAAAGATTACAGACTCGCCGGTTGTAATCCGCGGATCAGTTATAATAATTACAAGTCTACTAACTTTTTAAACGCGGCCATTAATTAGGACAACCGTGATTTACGCGCGACGGTTGATAGATATTCCCGTGGTGTGTCTACCTATGTTTAGACGAAAATAATTTTTATGTGTGTTATTACGGATTTTAATTTTATTTCTTCCATTTTTCTTTCTGAAGGATAAATTCTTGAAGCGACCTGAGCGCCTTAGTAGTCCTCATAATGTTCTAAGACGCTTTCAATCTATCATGTTTTACTTTGCCGGCATAGTTGACTGTAGTACCCACTAAACCTTCTCATTACCAGAAAGACAGTAGAACGGGAGACGCGGGTCTAATTGAACAATAAAGAGGTTGAGAACGTAATACAAACATTATAGCCATTACAAAAATGATTTTGGTAAATGGCGACAGAATATTTGCAAGGCAAGGAAAAAAAGTCGATTGAGCCAATCGAAAACCATGCTCAGTAATGTACCTACTTTAACAGGCTTTGACTAATGAGGGTTGATGAATGAAAAACGCATCAAAAATACGTACTAATTTACAGTTAATTAAAAAGTAGTCATAATTTACTTAATACAACTAGTAATTACTAAAGACGAGCTGAAGTAGACAACGGGATGCTGGATTCAGAAGGCCCTGGACTGGAAAGAGTGGCACCGATTACAGGAGGGCTATGTCCAGCGGTGGACATCCAAACGCTGATAAATAATGATGTTGAAACATTATTCGGTTATTCAAATCAATTAATGAATTAATATGACTTAGTCTCCGCATATATGATGTTATTATTACAGACTTCGCTCATCAACAAGTGTAGTTAAGCCATGAAATCGAGGAGTGTAATAACGATGATAAAACCGTACGCCGGAACGCTATGCAAGTAACGAACGCTGCAGAAAACATTAAAGGTACCGATTACTTACGATGGGAACAAAAAACATAATTAGATAAGAAACTTGCTTGTACTTGACATTTACTTAGATCGCATGCGCTTTTGTGCGGTGTTTAGCTTGTTTGTGCAATTATGATCGCTAGTACAGCGCTCGCTTCAAAACTGTCCGCGCTTTTGGTGACTTGTTCCATCGTCGGATAGAAGCGATAATTTCGTTTTATTAGGAAATAAAGGTGTGATATGTCGGTTCTTTATATGTATGTATGTATGACACATTTTGTGTAACGTTCATGTTTTATTTTTAATTAAAGTAAGAGGTATTTTCACCGTTTCAATTAATATTTAAATAAATAAATTGCCGCATCCTTTTGGATTTATTGTTACAATGACAGCTCGAACAAAGATCTGTTCAATCGTCTATTGACAGTTCACCGAACGCTTTTCACAATACATTGTATTTTAATTGTAATTTATAATGTTCAATCTAATTGGTTAACTGAATAATAAATAGTAAATATTATTACACAAATTTGACTTATAAAGTTTATCGAAAGGACAAACAGAGACAGAAGTAGTTTGCATTTCTTTCGAACAGAATATAAGTTTATATATGTACACGTATCGTGTAGATCAGTGTTTCCCAACGTGGGGCCCACGCCCTACTTGGGGGCAATTTGATAGTTAAGGGGGGCAGTTCGAAAATAGACTCGACACCACTGTAACCCTTTCGCTCCGGGCCATTTAAATGCTATGCTAGATATCGTTGGCGTCATCGATATAATTGGCCCATCGCAACATCTGTACCTAGTGTTTGACATCATTCAGCTGGTGTTAATTTGAAATTGATTTGAAGTGTCCGTCAAAACCGTTGTAAAAGCTTTTACCTACTATGTTTTGTTAACCATTTCATAAAAAACATATCATTTATGTTTCTTAAGTGAACAAATAAATTTTAATGTAAAAAATTTTGTATGTTACATAGGGGGGGGCATAAAAATTTTAGAAAGTTTAAGGTAGGGCATGGCAAAAAAAGGTTGAGAAACACTGGTGTAGATAGAGACTCAATCGCTTGCAGTAAGCTCGGTCTAAATAAGACAAAGTTTTTAGTCAAAAATCTCGAGAATTTTCGTTTTCTGCGTAAATAGAACACGCAAAATTATAAAAAAGTAAATAGATTTTGCATATTAAAATTGTTTATTGATATAAAAAAAATTATTGCTCCTAAATTTCATTACATACCAATTAAATACCATCTTACTTTATTTTCTATCATTTATGCATTAGAATATATCCTGTATGTTGAAGGGTACTGTAAAAAATGCTCTTGTAAGATTAGTAATTATTTTTATATTTAGTCCGGACTTTGCTGACCATTAGACATAAGACAGCATTTACTACTTAAAGCGTAGAACACACTAAACGTATGCATTTTTTGCAACAGCTAAAAGTTTTGTTCTGCCTTCATAAATGATCAACGTATACATAAGAAGCACACACTAAAAAATTAACAACACGTTTTCTTACACTTGAAAACAGAAGCGAAATTTCTTATAAAACAAATACATTAAAAAACAACCCGACTTGTACATTTACTAGGAAATGGTGCGTTGCTAGCATTGTTGGTTACATCTATTATATTCAAACGCGTACTCCACAAATCCCACAGGAAGGTGTCAGCGCTTTTTCCACGCAAGACGTTTAATTACGTCCAGCTTAAGCTATGAATAATTCAGGTGCGCGCGCGCCGGAACGGTCACACCGCGGCGACTAGCGGTCAGCGCTGCAAGATTTCATATTATATTATACGAGTACCTGTATACGATGTGTGTTGCTCAAGAAATGTGTTTTGATACTTGATACAATTATCTCGCCCATGAAAAGCGTAAACTGTATCGTTTTATAACATTTCCAAATAAGCGTTTTATTCATTTTTATGTTTTAAATTTAATTATACTAAATTACTTCAGTTAATTCGCAGCTTTGTAAAATTTGTGTAGACTTCAATTTATTTTACAATTTTGCTGCGGCACGATCATATATGCTACCGGGTTAAATAATTCTAAACGTGTTATTAGAATCCTTAAGTAGTGTTCTACAACAGATTAAAAATCAAAAATTGTCACGTTACCATAGACAAAGAGTGCGAGCATTTTTTTCTAGAATATTCGAAACGATGATATGAGATCAAACTGAATCATATAAATATGTATCGCAATAATTTCGTCCAATGAAATACTTTAGAAATATCATTCATAATTCAAACCCAATTCGATAATCATCATTTATATGTTGAAAATGGTAATCAGTTGACCTCACACGGCAATTATCAACGCCAGCAGAATACTGTGGAGCCGAAAAGAAGACGCCACCGCTCCTAAGGCTATCCGCGATATAATTATTACGACAGAATCGCGCTAGTCACAACTCGGAACGAAATTTTTGACATTCCGTCACCGCCCTCGAAATTAAGGTTGGATCACATGGGGGCAAAAGATAACCGATCTTTGAGATAATACGTTGCTATTGCGCATTATAAATAATACATTATTTAAATTAATATACAAAATTAATATATTTAAAATTATTTGACAACAATTAAAGTAATATAAACGAAAATTACTACATACAGTTGTATAAATATGAATAAAAATAATAAAATACTTAACAAAGAAATAGACTGAGAACTAATATATGTATAAATATCATTAAATACACGTAAATTTTGTATTCACTTCATTATACATTTAGCATTTTAAAATAATATTATTAGGTGGCTATAAAATGTAGATTTAAAAAAGAAAATAATTGAAAATTGAAAATGACAAATATTTTTCGGAAACTTAACAGTGTATTACACAATTACCGATTTATGATAATTAGTGATAACATTTACAATTTCTTTTATCACATAATTATTAGTAATAATATCATTCTATTTTAAGTTTTAATCAACATCACCGAGTGACCTCATATAAGCCGTAAAGAAACGTTAAGCCGAGGTACGTTATCCCCTCGGCGAAGGCTGTAGATTATCATAATAACACACCGAAACACCGGCCCGCAGGCGAAATGCAACTTTTTTGACAAATTCCGTCCTTTATTATAAGTATTATTCGATGTTTCGCGGATTTGGTCATACATATCTCGGCAGTCACGTGCGGATATAAATCTTAATAAGTTTAATTTTTTTGTTATAATATTACAATTGTAAACATTTTTATTTTTTAATTAAGTATTAATAGTAAATTCATTTTTCATGTAAGTAATTGCTTTAGTCTCGAAAAAAATTGACGTGTGTACGTTTAAGCTTCATAATCAGAATTCATTTTAATAACTTTTTATATAATGTAGATATTATTTTCATAAAATTGCTGTATATAAAGAAAAGTACGTATACATACATATGTATGTATGTCATTACAAACTTTTGGTAAATTTAAAAATCCGTGTCCGGTGTATGGCAATAAGTTCATCACCAATTCCATGGGACTTAAACGTAACTCGTGAAACGTGCGAGTGTACTACACTTCTCTGCCTACCCCTTCGAGGATTACATGCGTGCTGTTAAGTTTTTTAAAAATCGTGTAATTAACATACTTACTACCAAAATAAGTACCTAACCTCAATACCCTTACAGAGCTATCCAACAAACAAACCATCACACGTTCTCCGTAGAAAATCTCAATTGAGTTTCGAACCGGAAATTAGTTCTAACAGCCATAGAATCTAAGATTGTCAAAAACGACCGGCAGATAGGTATGAACTAGAACGTAATGACTTAATAACACAATAAAAACAGTCAAGTCAGTCCGTTGGTCCGTCCGAGCGGCCGTCACGAGAGGCGACTCCGTTACACATATCAGCGTAATCATCACACGGCACGTTATCCGCTACAGCTTTTGCAACCTCGCAGCAAACGGTGAAGCAACACGTACCCGACAAACCATGACGACTGACACTCCGCGGATACCACAACACGCACAGCTCCCACTACCCAACCGCCAGGTAACTACCGCCTTTACTCCCCGACAATAAAGAACACGTACTCGTCCGACGCGACGAACGCAACGCAAACTCCAATTCGACAAGTCATCGGCCAACACGTGTAATACACAGAGCAACGACACACGATTGTCTTATTGCGAACATACTGGGTGGTGTCGCAAGGAGATTGTATACACTGTGTCGTTACCTTACACGGATGTTACGCTCCGGTGACACTGTCGTTGCGACCATAGACCGGGCAGCCGCTCCACCAATGGCGGAGACCGCTGGAGACAATAGTACATTATATGCGTTATATAAAACAGATGGCGGTTTTCTTTGTAATTTTCCAGTTAGCGACCACAACAATGGCCATGTAGAGATAATCAAAAGCTTGTACGAACACGCATTGTGTTTAATGGCTAGACTCGCGTGATTCATGTTTCTGCGGCGCATTAATCGCCGTTGCACAAATCCACGGCACAAATTGTTATGTAGCGAATCACCCGCCTTTATTGTTCTATCAATATATGCAAAAATATAATTATGCAATCGTGTCCACTGAAGGGCGGTTAAAACCGCTCTTTTCGTTTCGGTTAGGTTTTAACGTACGTCCGAACGTAAGATCATCTGGCCGTTTTGTATTATTTATGACAATTTATTCTAAATTAAAATGAAACGAATGCTGTCATTAAAAAAAGAATTGTAATTAAACTTCTATGTAATAATATGAGTGACAGATTATAAAAAAAATGACATGTGTCAGTAGAAATATTTAAACAGCGTTCGCTTACGACGGCACTGCCGCAGTATTTATTTCTGTTTACAATTTATGCAGAACAGCAATATTATCCGCATTAAAAAGAGTCAATAGAGAATTAGTTAAAACCGGAAATAAATTTATATATAGATAAAACCAACTAACAAAAGCATTTTTTTAAAGAAATTGAGTAAAGTATATTTGAGAAAAAAAAAGAAGGTATACCTAATAAGTAATAATAGTAATAAATAAACTTTATTGCTATTAAAAAAACCGTTAATATTCATTAATCGCATTTTAATATTGTCTCCATTAAACCACTGCGAACTTTCCACGCGCAAAAAATTTGTTTACCCGATATATTCGTAGCACCCATTAACTATACGGGCTTTCTACAGAAATTGACGAGCATTTAAATTCGGTAATGAACTCTCGTGACTAATCGCGGCCGCGCTAGGCCGATGTTTCGTAATAAAAAAATTTCTACAAATTATAATAAAAAAATAAACTTGTAAAAACAACCGAAACCAGCACTGTCGGTTGTGAAAGTTGGTTTTATTTTCACGGCTTTCATTCGTAATTGTAATTGTTGACAATTCGCGGTTTTTGTGAAAACGACAATATTTTTAATTGTTGACAATTATAGTGACCAACCAATATTTCTGGTTTGCGCGCTTGTCGTTTGTTTATTATGGAAGCGGATGTCCATCAGACACGACGTGATGTATGCTGCGGTAATTGTACAATAAATCTCAGTCAGAAGAGGTCAACTTATTTGAGCAAATTTTAATAAACCACCGTTAAGATGTTAGCCTTACTACACCTCGTGTTATAATAATATATACACAGAGGGAAATATTCCAATCTCAATAATCATTACGGGGGATGATGATCTGCGAAAAGCTGCACGCAGATGCCAAGTCGAGGACAGGTCGCGATGGCGCTAATTGGGGGGCCTATGTCCAGCAGTGAACTGAGATTGGCTGATGATAATGAATAATCAATAATTGCGGTAATTTTGACGTAAAATAACTAAATTTATTACTGGCGTAAAATAAATAATAATTTAAAGGTAAACATCACGCCTTTAGAAGTAGGCACAGAAGTGTAACACACTCCCATGTAACACCACTTATATGT
>DWME01007252.1:0-12773 GCA_018244795.1 Parelbella ahira ahira
AGCACCTTCTTTGCTGAAGAGAACAGCTGTTGCTGCTCCTATTCCTGAACTGGCACCAACAACAAGCACGACTTTACCCGAAAATCTCATGACTGTTGTATTTTTATCTTTACTTGTTTTTATTAGTGTATCGTGCAATGCGCTTACGTTTTATATTACTGTTGGTCGTAATTAGCGTGCATGTCGTATATATACTGCCAGCGCAAAGAAAAATGCTCACTCCGAAAAAAAAATATTTATGTTTCAAATAATAATAATAAATTTAATATCTATCAAAACTTACATATTTACAATTGAACATTACTTAATGAAAAAATTACTTTATAAAAATATGACTTTTTATATTTAGCTTGATAGACGAACGCAACACCTGACGGTAAGTGGTCACCATCGTTTATGATAGTTTACAATCCTCGAAATTAGACCAGTGCATTGCCGACTTTGGCCATTAAACTACCAACCCACGCTTGACCTGCGCGACAGACTATGGCTTAACCCTGGAGAATTATTGTGGAGAAGATCCGAAGAAAAAAGAGCCAAAATAAAAATCTATTACATAATTCACCTGTAATATAACAAATTAAACCATTATATGAAACTTCTTACATGAACCATCTAAGATCGTATAAACCAACATGAACTTATTAAATTTATCAAAAAATGTATATGATAGATAAGTATGGCGACTGTTTCAGCAACGCATTAAACAGTTTAAATATTTAACTTGAACATATAAAATACGAGTACGTTCATCGTAAATGGTAAAATATAGATTGGTCTAAATGTTTCTAGAAGATCTTTGTAAATATCCATATTTGTACAGCCAAATGTTTTTTCATTATCAGTTTCTTTATCAATTTTATTGTCAGTTTCTTTGTCAGCTAAGTGTTTTATTATCTTTTCATTGTTGAAAACGAGGAACTTCTCAGAATGAAAAGAATTAAGCCTACTCACGAGAGTGATATTAAATCTAAAAACGAACATTTCTTCTAAAATAGTAGGTACGCCAGGATTTGATCGTAGAGCCCCGCAACGGAAGCTGAATTCTAATCCAATATGTTACGACTGCTCATAATAAAGGTTAAATATTTATGAAGCAAATATTAAGATTTATAAAAAACTTAGATATGACATTTCCACATCTGTCTTGGATAATATCTGCAAAAATTATCCCATGCACTTATACACAATTCACAAGGTCACTTTGTGTTAAACTTGTACGTACCTACTTTAACAACACGCTGATAACCGGGCAAAAATCAGTATAATGTCCATACGTCCATTTTATTATCAAACTTAAATGATTTCAACAATATCAATTATTTACATATATTTATTGACCTTGTGACATTGATTTTTTTGTTGATCGATTGTTTGTATTATAGACACTTATAACTTTTTTATTTTACTATTAAAAGTTTCATTAGTTGCCATACATATTATTAAATCATTCACTGTCACCGTTAAATGTTATTGCCTACATCGTCATAGAATATTCGAGAATACTGATTCTAGGATTTTCGATGTCGATGTACTTGTTTTGTATACTTGAACTTTCAATGTGGAGATTATACAATTAAAAACCTAGAGAGAACATAAATTAAGGAAATAGAAATAATTAAAATTTCGATAAATTCTTATTATAAAATACAGGCGAGGCTGCACGACTAATATATGTATATGGACAACGCGTGCGCGACAACGTGATGCTTGTGGGTCGTAAGTAAGTAATCATTTTGATGATTAAATATCGCCCGTTTTTAATTTAAATAAAGTAAGATAGAATCATAATCTATTCTTAGAGACAAGTTAAATATCTAAAGGTCTAATGAAAAATCTAACAATGGGTTTTTCGAATTGTACAAACATGTCTCGGTGACGTCATCACGCAGGTCTCAAATTGTCGCGCTTGGGTTGTGTTTATATATGTATAGAGTACCGTTACCATCGTCTCTATTATACAATAATGTGGAATAGTTTATTTATTACGTCCTACTCGCACTCGTAGGTTGTTAATAGACCTATTTACACAACTAATTCAAACGCTTAATATAAGATGCTTCCCAGCTATGAATCTAATATCTAGAATTGACATGATTTTATTTCAACGTCAGTTTTGATTACCGAGCTACTAAATAGAACCATAGACCCCACTTTGATTGGCATGTTGGTCAAGTGATGAATGAAAATGACTGATGAGTCGTTGGTTGTGGGTTCGATGCTCACGCAGAATTCGTTCTGTATCTAGATGTAAAAAAATAAAGTATAATCTGCAGATATGTACACACGTAATAAAGAAACATAACATAGTGCCTGTAATTCCCGAAGGGGTAGGCAGAGGAGTGTAGTACACTCCCAAGTTTCACTAGTTACGTTTACGTCCCGTGGAATAGATGGTGAGCCTAATGCCATATGCCGGGCAAGATCCATTGATCCATTGTTCCAAGATATATTAAGCAAGTATGTATTATTGATAACCGAGAATATATTAAAGAGATATTTTCCGCACTCAGTGCTGATTAAATTGAAATATTGTATGCGACAGGCTACATCGCATCACCGCTAACATCGCTTGGTATACCTATATCGTGTACTTATACACATGGCCGCCGCACTCCAGCGGCGTTCAATAAAACACTGCTATCTGCCTCACCCTGTTCTCCTCGTAAACTCGGATCGTATTGCGCTTAAACATTATTTAACACTGCAGACGAGATAAACATAGCGATCAACGAAAATTGTGTCGCTTTTCGAACATTGCTTGACATTTGTTGCTATACACATACATATTTATCTTCACTTTCACCTTGTACATTTTTATAGTTATCTGTTATAATTGTTGGTTTTTAGTATTTATTTGGTTGAGTTTTCAGTACAATGGCATATTCACCCATAGAGTGAGACCCTAGACTGATTCTTGCTCCTACAACCATTCAGAATCACTTAATCGAACTCGCTTCAGTGCACTTTCGAAATTTTTGCTGTACCTAACACATATTTATTTGTACTTTCACGTGGTCCATTTTTATAGTTATTTGATGTAAACATCAGTTTTCATTTTGTGTGACAATTTTTAAATACGTTGATTTCTTTCCTATCAGAATGAGACCCTAGAAATGGTACTTGATTCTACAACTATTCAAAATCATTTCACAACACTCGCTTTCTTATGTGTGGTCTCGACGAATTAATTATAGAACTGTTTGTTTAATACTCATTAAAATATTAATAAGTTTATTATTACATCACCCTGCCCGGTCGCTTACGTGGTAGGCAGAGAACATATATACATACATCAAATCACATCATCAGCCTATCTCAGTCCACTGCTGGACATAGACCTCCCAAGGCCAAGGCATAGGCCAATGAGCGCCATCGCGCCCTGTCTTCGGTTTGTCGTCTTCTAACATAGTTATATATAAATAGGTTCTGTATTAAGACAGTAATAATAAAACCTGTTGTTTACGGCAATTAATTAAAAATAACGTAATACAAGGCAGATGTTTGAAACTATACTCCAATAACATTATGCAAAATATTCCCCGGCGAGCCATCGTATTACTAACGTGGCGCTTCCCATACGATACCTGTATCAAGAACAAACATAATAAATATTACCTAGCCAAAGTTTTCTTCGCTGAAATTCTAGCAGAAAGCCTCATCCCTCATTGTCTTGTGCAACTTGTCAGTCACGAATATTCACTACGGAATTTTTTTATGGACGTCTTTACACTATTTTGACGATATATATATTTTTTTATTGACGTCTTTACACTAATTTGATACGCCGTAGACAACGATATGTAGCTTTCTGTATGTTTAACCACCATCAAACCCAGGCATATTTCACCTTAAAACGCACATAAAGTAAACTTACAGGTACCAAACTTCAAGGTTAAAACAATAATAATAATTAGTCTGCTTATGTTTTTAAACGGATTACTCAAGGACGCATAAAACATCGATATAATAAATATCATGGAGAAATCTTTAAAAGAAACTTCTGAACACTCCAGCTACCCATTATCTGGGCGCTTCCAATCTTAGGACGCTAAGGTAAATGCACCTGTTATGGAACACCGGGCCCAGATACCGCACGTAAATATTGTGAACGGGCTTAATATTAAAACACCCATACAATGCCTTGCGTTAACGCGTCACCGTTTAAGCTTGGCTTACATACACGGCGAACTTGTTTTAATATGTATCAGTCCAAAATCGGCATATTTTTCAGACGTAGTTATAATAAATATTTTATTACATTAAATTGTTTGATAGTGGACCTCGGTTTGTAAAGTTAAATATATGGTATTTGGAAGGTATGATAATCGGTGAAGATGTCATAAGAATAATAATATTAATTAAAGTGGCTTGTTGCATTTGTTAAGCGAATGAACGTTATATTGTATCTAATAACAATGAGTAATACAGCGATCATAAATATGTAATTAATTAAAATTACAATTTTGTGCACATATATATATTATAATGTTACGTTATACATTCATATGTATGCAACATTGACGAATGTAGATGAGAATAAAGAAGATTTCCTAAACTGTTACTGGTGAAATTCTTCCAATCCCGTCAACCCTTATAGAAAACAGGCGTGACAGTGTTTATATGCACATATATATGTGTTTAATGGTACGATTAGAATCCAGAAAATTTTATGAAGTAAGATCTCATAGAGGGAGTTTTTAAAAAACTGTAATTAGAGAAAATCTTCTATACTATAACAATACAACGTTAATTGTACATTTTGCTTTTAAAATTCAAATACGCATACATTAATGTTAAGCGAGATTATTATTAAATATGGAACAACAATCGTTATGTGAGCTTCACTTAAACGCGACAAGGTGATACCAAGATACAGCGCGCTCGGAAGATAGTGCTCGGGGGTCATCGCAAACAAATGAGGGGTGTAAATCCGCCTAACCACCCCCTGCACCCCACAGGTAGCTTGCTTAACCCTTTCTTGGCTAACATATGTACGTACGGCCATGTGCGGTTGAGACACACTTCAAGTGTTTCGGACGTACTTGTGGATTTATAGGCGGACAGTATTGGTTTTGTCTTGGGGGTTGCTTTAGGGAGATTTAGTGAAGGGTTAGTGCTTTGTTTTAAGATATTCCGCTTTTGCACTGGTTCAAAGTTTGTTCCACATCGTGTTTTTATATAGATGGTTGTTGCTTTTGAGCCCTGACGCCAATGCGAATTTTTAAGTCGAGTTTCATTGAAATATTATCAACTGATTTTTTCATGGAAACTTGATATAATTCGTAAATTAAAATGAAAATTTGTTCATATTCAATTCACTTGTATCTCGTCACGATTGAATACATGTCTTGTACAACAAGAAGGAGATTTACAGCTGTCACTGAAACATTTGCACCAATAATTTTCATAATTTTAATTGTATAGCATGTAGATTTTGATAAAAGTAAAAAGTTTTAAGAAGTATGTCAGGATCGTAACCGACGGAAATCCTGAGACTCTGCCTGCTCCTACAAAAAAAGGGTGTAATAATATACAAGTACGTGTATTAATTTTTAATCTAAAAATTCTCATTATGACACATAATAAAATCTCCTGCCCATTAAACGTGTGTAATTTATGCATCGTCATTATGGTCATCGTTGTCACCAGAGGCCTGGACATGTAGATCTCCCTTAACGAGTGCCATCGCGCCCTGTCACCAGCTTGCCACATCCTGCTTCTGGCAGACCGTTTAAAGCCCAAGTCACTAAAGAACTTTCCTCATAATATTTGATGACCGTGGTCTCTACTCCTAAACACGTTCTTAACAACAATTGTAGTTGTTCAATTTTTATATACCTATACAATTATATTTCTTACATTACTTAGTAAAACTAAATGAAATATTATGAAACAAAATATTAATTAACTATAATAAGAGTGTCATAACAGAATTACATTAGCCAACAACATGTCGTTGATAGATTAACAGCGACGAAGACAGCAAAATCAATCATCCTTATTACATCCACGCCCCGTAACTATTTTTTACCCGAGCACGTCCCAATTCCCATGTCATCCCGAAAAGTAATAGATAGGATACAGAGAAACAATTCTAACGGTAATTGGGGTAGACGCCCGGGAGCACCTTGACACTGTGACATATGACGATATTGTGTAAATTGTATACCCATATTTCTTGTGTGACGTAAACCGGTACTTTCACCCTACCTTCCGACTCAGTCCTTCCTTAGATTATGTTTTTAAGACACATTAATTTATTCTAACGATTTATTATTTTGCAACATGTTTTAGGAATATAGATATTATATCTGATTACCTCCAAGCGCTTATTTTGCACAATATAGTTCGGGCCTAAGAGCCCTTGCTTACTAGAGTCAATTGCATGAATTAACATTCCATTTCTTTTCTAAATATTTATTAAAATTTAATAATTGAAATTAAGAGTTAGTGTACTCAGTTCAGTAAACCGTACACCCGGATTTATGCGACATGATAATCCCCAGGTTGTGCAAACAAATCTGTAAAAAGTCTTCACACCTTCCACCAGCCTTTCGAATTCTCCTGCTGGATAGAGACGTACCCTAATCGACACGTCATGCACGCCTGAGATTTTCGAATCCAGCTGAATTCTGCTGTATCTTCTTGAGCTTATTTACTTAGACATATGTCCGTATGTAGGTATCTACAGATGTATAAACGCAAGTATTTGATCTGTCTGAGTGTAAAAAATTAAAAACAAAAGTATAAATTTATCAGATATAGAGTCATTATGGTTTCAAACTTACAGAACCGTTTTCTGAAAGATCGTGTTTTTGAAATATTATACTCTAGTCGCAAATGAGCTATATGTATTCGTATATTGAACAACTAATAGATTCGAGGTCCGCGAAAAAAACTCAAGATTATACCTAAACAAACATCACAAGAACAATACGAGCCCACATTACTTAACATTAGATCTATAAGGAATAAATATTGTTGTCGGCATCATAAATAAGGCTGGCGACAGACGAGGGACACGCATCACCTTTTGATACATTTCCGCTGTCGTTATTAATGACGAGTCATCGGTGCCGTCCCGACGGGACCTGCCCTAGGGTTGCCACTAAACATATAGATCCTTACCATTATTTCCACATTAAATTATTAAACTTACCTGCTATTTAAAGACTTATGTTAGTTTTTTTTTCCTAGCTCATATAACTTTGTTTTAATTTTTGCATTGACATAAAAGTTTACAAATATTTCGATACATTTTACAACGATATATTGTATGTTACTGTCAACTTATTTTTCATCTGGAATATGTGTAGCACTAAATAACAGACAGAATTCACTAGATTGTAAAGTAATATTCACATTACATTAACAGGCATGTCCGAATAAAAATGGATACCGACAACCCTGAGAAACTCATACGTCGCGACCTGCCCAGCATAATAATAGATTCGCGGGGTGCGGGCGGGCCATCGCCACCCCGTAATATCACGTGAGACGCTGGGAAATTTATCAATAACATTATATCGTGAACCGACGAGACCTTCGCGCCTTATATTTTATTCAAGCTACGATGTTTTGACATCCATCTCGGTTGACACGAGATGTGATATGCGAGCTAGATATCTTTTGCGAGATTAGGTTTGAGCATTCGTACTTATATATTTATGATAAGGGATAAATCGGATATCTTCTGTCGATCAAAATCGAATGTTTATTCTGCGATTGAACATTTCGTTAATTTATATAAGTGAGTATAGTACGTACCTTTCGTTAGATGCTCATGAAGAAGGACGTCAAAGGAATCTAGAACTAGTCAGACATAACTTACTCTGTATGGACTTGCTTGCGTATCCACTTACCAATTGCAATATACCCATTTTTCTTCTTAGTTTGCTATAGGAAGGTAAAACAACTTCAATTAAAATACTAAGTACTAATTTTTTGATTTCTTATCTTCATTACAAAATACAGACAACATCAAACATATCAATAATTTTACAAGCAAATAATTTAAATATAAAAGAGTAGTCAGGCTCACCAACTAATCCATGATGGGACATGAACGTCATTGGTGTTTTCACCTGTTACGTTGGAGTGTTCCACACTTTTCTGCATACCCCTTCGAGGATTACAGGCGTGATGTTACGTATAAGCAAGGGTCCAGTTTTTGCATCTTGACTCATTGCTAAAATGACCGTTATGGACAGAATATTCACCAGCATATGTATGAATGATAACAAGCCGCGAAAGTAAATCCGAGTTCATCAAGCTGACAATACAAATAGTTAACGCCATCACTACCAATATACTACTTGAAAGACTGATGACCTAGTCAAGGCCGTGGAGAGCCGGATCCAAAAGATAGAGCATATGACTTGCAGCTAAGTTTGGGGGAGGTCTATATCTATCTAGTGGAGATCAATGGACTAAATAGTTACCATCAATGTACTGCACCACCAGTCCACATAGGACTGATGTAACTCAACATGATCGACTTTTAATTGCAGAAATGTTCTCCTGCTCAGAACAGTTATATAACGAATAATACTAATAATATAATAGAATGCTGATCTAAACTTTTGATAACAGTAAACTTGATGTATTTTTAAGATTAAATAGTATCTACTTGCTGTAATGATAAAGGAAAACATCGTAGTCTCACATCGTACCTACATGCATTACAGCTCTCCGTAGCATGTTAAACCATAGCCTTACAGTATCTTATTATAACACCTATACCTGTGACTAACAGTGGAATAGTTATAGACATGTTTATAAAACAATATTATGTGATATCAAAGAAAATAAAAACAAAGATTCAAAACGTAGGCACAATTTTTAGTTTGTAAAAAAAACCGAAAAAATTGTTTCCACTTATCACCAACCGTGCTAGCGTCTCGTCAGAGGGTGGTGACAAAAAGCTTACCTAAATCATACACGCACAGCGATTCACGAGTTTTCTTAACGAGCTACCATGTTACATGCTCGTTCACGGCACAATCCGGTAACCTTTAAAACAAACACGAATTTAAATTATACAAGGAGCGTTCGCACGAATCTCGGGAAAACGAAATTTATCGCTGCCTATATCTTGGTTTATTTATAAGAAAGCACGGCCCGTGCTCGGGGAGATGAAATTACGTGATACCATTTGGAAACTGAGTGAAATACAGCATCCGCTGCGAACAATTCGTTTGCGAGCGCGTTATATTTTCATTTCGGCCTACTTAGGCGATTGGCTGAATGTCTGAAAGGTAGTGGTCGTTTTTTTTCGGACAGTAGAAAACTCTAGATTTCTGATCAAAAGCTGAAGTCCTGACAAAATTTAATTTTAATATTATTTTAAAAAACGAACCTATCCTAAATAAATCCTACACAATTTTGAAATTCATCATATTAGGTATATGTAACGCATTCCTACACCAGGAAAATTAGGTATAACTAGCTTGATTATTATAACAACTTGTTTGGTATTAGACTTAAAAATACTCAACTTTCGCATAATATTCCTAAAAAAAATTATTAGTTTAACTGACGTCTATTGAAACTCGTTAGAAATTTAATGAGTACCAATTTTGCAAACAGCATTGCATTTTATGTATATATACGAGATACGAAATATCGAGATAGACTGATAGAAATAAAAAGTTTTATAAATATATCCATTTAAAAATTCTGTCGTGCTATTTTCTTTAAACCTACTGTAATCTAATGAAACCCTTTCTAAAGTCCTAGCTACATTGGTGCTAATCAAAATCACCCGCCAAGTATCGTTTTGATTATTCATTTTATCAGGATACTTTTTTACCTCATTTTCTTACCGTGAATATTAAATTCTCTCTTTTAGTTTTGGTTACCCCAATTTTATATTTATATATTAACTTTTACGTGATAAAATTAAATTTTAATTCTTTGGAAACATCACCAGACTTAACTTTAACCGTTAAAATTACAGTACATTTTGCATAAACGAAACGTTTGTTACCGCGTAGAACTACTGTCAGAACTTGAATCGTCAATAATATCTGCGAAAACAGAAACTTTTCAAACTTTTAAAATGGATTCTATATTGTACGAAACCAAATTGAGGGAACACAAAATGTTTAAAGACCTTCGCGAAAGTTTTAGGGAAAATTTGGGTGGTAAATTGTGCAATTTGACCGTTTTGAAGGATGATGTGTTTTATGTGTGGAATTCGATAGAAAACTGTATGTTTTGCGTTAATGTACACCTCTTAGAAAATAAAGAAGAAGAAGCTCCATATCAGGTGAGAAAAATATTTTTTCTATACTCTATTTAAGATCAAGAGACTATGTATTTCGCCGGTGTCAATTTGAGGTTATGTTATTACTCAGTTATGAACATAACACTCATGTATTCTACGAGTTACACATTCCTCTTTCTTACATTATGTTCTTTTGAGCTTTAGTTATAAGCTATTAAGCTCCAAATTAGAATTATAAATTGTTTGTGCCAAATATGAGTAATAAGATAATATGCCTACATCACTATTTTCCTATTTCTTGGGACATACCAAAAAATCAATTTTTTTGGTATGTCCCAAGACATTATGAAAATATTTTCTAACTTTCAAATAATCCAGGGTCATGATAGGTATAGATCCTACTCACACTCTTGTTGAACACTGGCAAACTGAATCTTTTGAAATGAGTGGACCACATAGACATTTTTGACTGTTAGCCTTATTGGAACATGACTAACAAGTATTTAAATATTATCTCTGCTTTTTCTAAAAACAAAAGTTTGAACCAACCTTTTTGAAATACTCACTAGTGAGTATAAGGGTCATATAACTGCTCCTCAGGGTGAAAATTGTGATTTGAAGCAGGAAGTATTCTTGAAAATCAGGCGGTATTTGTGAATTCAAGCCAATAGCAATGAACATTTCACAGTATTTCTCTTTTATAAAATAATGAGTCTTGGTAATAAATATGAACAGAATTCTGAGAGTCTGCTGAGGGTGTATACAGAGAAATTAATTTCTATTGATAAAGTTCAACACAGTTTTAAAAGGCTATGTTTTGTTAAAAACATTTGCTCCCTTATAATTTATTAAATGACTTCAATAATTAACTGCCTTCTTGGTTGAATGGTTGCAAGCATGACTGCCAATTTAGAGGTCCTGGGTTTTAATCCCGGGTCGGGTACTATTGGATTTATCTAACTTAGAATTTCTAGTAGTGCACTGGAGTCTGAATTTTTCCTGGTGTATGCCAATAGGCTCACCACCTATTCCATGGGACTTAAACATAACTGGTGAAAAATGGGAGTTTACGACACTCCCCTGCTTACCTCTTCGGGGATTACAAGTGTGATGTTACATTGTTGCGTAATGTTACATTATATTAAAAAATGAAATTAATTTATGAGCAATGGACTTCTCCGCAAATACACCTGACAGTTCCTTTAGTTTTTGAGGGTAAACACAGTTTAGATAATTCATTTACAGATAGAAGTACATGTAGGGAGAAACTTTAATGTTATGTAGAGACACAAGGATAATGACAGATTTACAGTGGAAAAAAAAATAGTTTACCTTATACACTGTTAGAGAATGATTTATTCTTCAATTTAATCATTGAGTTACTACAAACTTTACTTAGCTCGTCTACAAGACTATACCAAGACTAATTGTGACAAGAGAATTGTACAAGAACCTACATGGTGAATGGGAAATGATCAGATAAATGAACTACAATATCCCAACTGAAATTTTATGAATCATAATAATTAGAAGGTAGTACTTAAATGTTTTATGTAATGTTAATATAAAGAAAATATACAAATTGAGGTCTCAGACATCTAATCTGACTAAACTAAGAGACTGATTTCATTAGCAACCATACAGGATCAATATCAAATTTATGCTAGCGATGAATAAATAAAAATCTATAGTTACATAAACAGGTTAGTTTATTGTGAAGCTCCTTACTGAGGTTATTTATATCACCATGATTTATAATTTGGAATATACAGATGGAGGGTAGTCTTAATGAAGTAAATGGTTTTTAATTATTGTGCAATTAACAGATAATCTTAAGGAATTTCTGAAGACAATATTGATAGCCTTTTATTATGACTACTCCTTTCTCAATTAAAACTTTGATCAAGCATTTGGTAAAACTATACATATGTAGGTATTTTATTATGTGGTTATTCAGTTCCACATCTAATTTGATTTCTTTTCCACCTGTGTTTGTGTGTATGTCCATAGACCCCATGAAAGAGCTTTTAGACAGCATAGAACAGCCAAGTATACCATAAGCAGATATTATTTACCTAATACTCTGTTCATATGACTGGTCAGTAGATTTAATGGTTAGTAAACTTGACTGCTGAGTCAGGAATTGTGGGTTTGACTACCACCAAAGCATTACCACTTGGTCTATTTCTGGGTGAAAAAAACATATATTATGTTAAATTAAAGATGAGAAAATGTTCTATTGATGCACTGTACAAGTAAAGAATGTGTTAGTAATAATAAGCATAAGTAATAAATGCATTGTATAAGTAAAAAAAATGTAATTTATTATCGATTTACCTTTTACCTACCTAGACCTAGACCTTAAATACTTTTAATAATTATTACCGATCCATTTATCATTCAATTTTTGGAATATGGGTGTCCTCTCATATTGAGAGGGTTAAGGCCGTAGTCTGCCACGCTGGCCAAGTGCGGGTTGGCAGACTTCACACACCTAAGAAAATATTTTTTTTTTTATAAAGGTGTGGATGTTAGAGCGGAA
>DWME01007253.1:0-12800 GCA_018244795.1 Parelbella ahira ahira
GAAATAAAATTGAAGATTAATATCACACCACATTGAGGAAATTGATGCCATATCTTATATATATTATATTATTATATTATATATTATTATATATTATAACCTTCGAGGAATAACAAACACTTCGTGCTGTCCTTGAGACAGTTTTAGCGAAAACAATTACAAATCAGGATCGTGATAACGAAATAATACTAAACAGGTAATTAATATTTTGTGAGTTCTCCACGCATGGAAATTGATGATGCTAAAGCAGGCAGAAGTTATGCTATGATGACCAGACGGCTGATAAATTACATATAGATACCAGCCAATAGTAAAACTATTTTTATGTTACAAATACAATTTATGTAAACATATTCATATGAAGGCGAACTTGACATTAATAAAAGTAAATGATGCAATTACGTCGATTATATTATAAAGGTATTTGTATCACACTTGAAAATTCAAACATCTCATTATGATCATTATAAACTCTTTTTTATCGTTCCACTGTTGGACACGAGTCTTCTCAGAAAAAGTGATTAGGGTCATCTTCATACACGTTGATTTTTTGTATGTTCTACGTGTATGTACACTTTGATGTATCTCCATGTCATATAAAAAGTATCGCAGAAAATCAGACCTAGTTTATACGAAATTACCGAAACGTTTTATGTTGATTGACAGTTGACACCGTCCTTAAATATTATAATTGACTTGCACTTGCAAAATTTATTAGCAATATCCAATGTTATTTGTTGTGTACAAAACTATGTGAAATTGATTTTAATGTTTAAATTAATTTATTTTCGCCTTCTAGCTAAAAAATTTTTTAACAGCGTTAGCCGTTTTTTGCACGACTGTTAAATTTTGTTTCTAGAAAACCAAACATTTCAAGTCACAACTATCAAAAAAGGCTTGCGAAAAATAAGCGTAATATAAACGCATCTTCAAAGTCTGAATGATATAAACAACGGCGCGTACGCACGTCGGATTAAAAGCCCGCCCGCCCAAGAAACAACATGTACTCACGGGAAAATGCGCGGGCGTGCCGGCTCGTAGCGCGGAAAGCAGAGCTACAAGCACAGTTTCGACTCTGAGCGCCATGGCGACTCCCTCACATTTCACTACACCGTCTTAGTTTTTAATCGTTCCTGTAACTTTCCGAGCGCAGCTTATAAACGCGGAAGCGACATGCAGGTGCTTTGAATATCGGGTATGCGTACGATGCACCATGCACTAAAAGCGAGCGAACTCGACGCTAATGTCGTTTAGAGCGCGTATACTTACGCCGCGCCGACTACCGAATAACCATTGCGTGCCCCGGTACACCTTTCGCACCTCCGAGAGAAAGTCGAAGGAAAGTGCAGATTTTGGCTGTCAAGCCACCGCCCACACGCGCCCCGTAGGAGCTGTCGCGAGTCATCCATCACACCGAGCAGCCGCGGCGCTGCTGCCGGTAATCACAACAAACGAACAATATCGCCTTGCGGTTCCACTCGACCGCGCGCTCGACTGTCCGCCGTAGTTCGCAGGAGCTATGACTAAGGCGCAAGTACACTCGTTGAAATTTAGGTTTATCGCACAATACCGTGTATACGTCCATAATTTGAAGTTTAGGCATGTTTGTATAGTAACTTTAGTAACTTTTTGTATCGTATGTAAGTATTATATATTATGTTAAATTTAACTGCGAGGTGAACATACCCCAATGTTTTGCTATCGTACAACCGATAACTTTGAATAATGTTTTCTTTTAAGCATTTAGAACCCGCATTGGAGACAATCTTTCAAGTTTCCAGTGTTTTCAAGAAAATGTACGAGTATTTGTAACGACGGAAACGTTCAAACGTGGTTTTGTACAGGTTTTAGAAAAGACGAATGCTGTTTTAATATTAACAGTTTGTATTATTTATTTATTGTCACACCAATGGACTGACAGTACTTAACAATACCTACTATGAGTAAGTCGTTAAAGAAAATAGTGTTGTTCAAAAAAGGTTGTATGAAATATGTTTTATATTATTTTAATTCAATTACTGCCTCGCTGATTGAACAGTTGCAAGCGCGACTACTGATCGTGAAGTCGTGAGTTCGATTGCCTAGTCGGGTATTATTAGATATTTTACTTAAGTTTTCTAGTGGAAATTTCTAGTAATAGTTCGAAACCTGTATCAGTGCCCGGTGCATGGCAATAGGCTTATCACCTATTCCATGATGTGGCGTATACGTAACTAGCGAAACGTGCGAGTGTACCATACTACTCTGCCTACACCTTCAGGTATTACAGGCGTGATATTAGATACTTTTTTTATTTGAAGTACCAGCGTTTTGAAATATTCGTAATTCAAAAATGGTGCCAAAACTAACATGAATTAATTCCTTTTTTCTTTTAAATTTAATCAATATAATACATAACATTCGTAACATCACATCTGTAATCTCCGAAGAGGTAAGTAGAGGAGTGCACAAATTTATTAGTTATAGTTAGTCATTATTGTTCATGAGGGCTCAGGACTTAGAATGTAAAAATATATAATATTAATTTACAAATTCGTTATGATTTTTGATGCTCTCTGTCTATCCCGCAAGTAACCTGACATTTAGATAATTATTATATTTTTATAAACGAAAGCAACTCCAATCGGAAAACAATAAAGAATAGATGCTATTATTACGACAATTGATATATTTTACGTTAAAGGTGAAAAGTGGGGATGTACTGCACTCCTCTGCCTACCCCTTCGAGTCTTACTGGCGTGATGTTATGTGATATATTTTAACTAATTTACTGTTAGATTTACAAATACACACGCGTCCATATCAAATGTCACTTATTGTTAAACAATTGAGTTACAATTAAATCTTTTGCAATTGATATACTTCGCTCTTTGCATTTTTGTAAAACGCTTATGAAATGCCAACCTATAGAATGTAACTGATATCTGAGACTGCATAAACACTGCACAAGCAATGCTATCTCTGAGTACTAATTTGAAAGGCATCGTGTGTTAGGGTTCATTCTGCTAGCACCTCTCTCCTCACTTCAGAGCGGAGTCCTGCTGCATTGCGACAGAAATAGCCACGACATTGGTACTGGCTTTCATGCATTTGAGAATGGAAGTTTATTTAAATGTTTAAATATAAACGTATAACTAGAAATTTATACTTTTAAGATACTGGTTATTATTATCAGGTATATAATTACGTCAGGGTAGGCAGAGAGCATGGAGTGCCACATATCTCTATCCTTATAGACGTGACGTGCTCCTTCTACACTGTCATCACTCTCTTCATACACGCACGCCAATTTCGTAGACTTCTAACCCTCAAATAGCTAGCCAGCTCATGGGGGCTACCAGAAGGTAATTAAAAGAGTTTAAAAAACAATAATAAGCAGCGCAAACTAAAACCCGTTACAAGGTCGTTGCACTGCAGAAAAACATTTCCGGAAATATTATTAGGTAGGTGTGTGCCAAATATATTCGGAAATATTGCCACAACGGATGAATAAGTTTACGTCGTCGGCAGGACGGTGCGAGGATTGAATAATAATGTCCCCAGCTAACTGCTAACTGCCAGGAAACCCTTATTATTTATATTCGCACACGCTTGCAAACGAGCTTACATATACCTACTCATAGGTCACAGATATGTCGCCTGTGCTGCTGTGAATCGATCAATTATTATTTTACGAAAGTAAGTTTGAGAATTTTACTAACGTGAATCGATATACAGTATCACAACAATGTGTTCTTCAAAACGTACATATTCAGTGAGCGTCTCGCGAGCACATGTTATACTGATGATTCATTCCTGGCGAAAAAAAAACGGTAAGGGACGGCGGCGAAGTCGGGTGACGCAGGACGCAGTGCGAGTCATTGATCCCGGTGCGTTCCCCGACGGCCGACGCCATGCCTGAGCTCGCGGCCGGGCGCGCGCCGCTGCTCCCGCCGCTCGTCCTCGCGGCATACTTCGCCTGCGTCGCCGGAGCGGCCACCCTCGCCAACTGCGCTCTGCTCGCCGCGCTCCTCAAGCGGTCAACAAACGGTAAAATTTAATTTAAAGCAACACTTTATTATGTTTGTACTCTTCCGCTGCATATTAGCATCGTTATTAATTCAGAATGTACAGAGTTGACTTCAATATATTATAAATCTTCTACAATAAATAAGTAGTCAAACGAGTAAAAATTCTATTTAAATGTAAATGACTTATCTATTAATGTTACTTTAATAAGTAGAAAGATTTAAGATAATTTTAAGCTTAGATTTTTGCAAGACACCATGTCTTTCCAATTTCAGGTTTGTATTCGATAATAATACAACTGGCTGTGGCTGATATCGCGCTTGTAGCGACTACTCTAGGGCCAGAATTATGGTCACGGAATACGAAAAGCTGGGAGTTCGGGAACGGTTGCTGCGTAGCTTATCGCGGACTCAGTGTTCTAACATCGACAGCGTCGCTATATTTCGTGACAACAATTGCGCTGCACACGCTCGCAACAGTAAATCTTGAAGCAAAAGCTGTCGTCCAAAAAAATAAACCACGCGATCAAGACGACGACGAAGAAATACGTTCTTCTCGTCACAGTTTAGTCGCAAACAGCGACACTTCAACCCCGCCGCGAACTATGAACATAGACTACCGGGTGACGGACACGACAGTACCGATATCGCCTCCATCAATTTTTGTATGGATTCTATCTGCGTCTCTGAGCATTCCAGAGTTCGCATTAGCTACTACCGTTCGGGTTGATCAAGATACTGTTGTATGCACATTGGTAGACTCCAGTCACAAAATACAAATGCAATCTTTGTTAGCCGTATTTAATTTTATTCTTCCAATGATCATTATGACCACTGCTATTATATTGATAATAATTAGATTAAGGTCGAAGAAACTAATAGCCCAAATTAAAGGAAATGAGTCTGTTGCGGCGTTGAAATTGTCTTTGTACTTAATTATTTTGTATGTCGTGTTGTGTTCTCCGCGCTCAATAATGAACGTTTATAATGTTTACTCAACGACAAACAGTGACAGAGATGTTGAATTAGCGAAAAGCAACCATGTTATGCTATTAATAAGTTTAATATTTAGTGCCTCTTTTTTAACAGCAACTTTAATAAGGCCGCTATTGTGCATAATTATAATATCTCACCTAAGAAAAGTATTTCAGTTCGGGTTTAGAGCTAATGTAGATGTATGACACTGTATTGACTTAAATGGTATCTAGGTAGGTACTTAATCAATTTGTGTGTACGATGCGGACCACTAAACTGTACATATCAAATTTGCTCATAATTTGTTGGTATATATTATACATTCAGGGCAATACGATAGAATAAGTTGAATGTTTGAATAAACTGAGATTAACGCCAAGGTTATGAATGTAAAGAAACCAAAAAATATTTTTTCTATTAGGTAGTTATTAACTATGTGTTGGCCTTTTAATAGGCAAATAAATAAAGTAAAGATTTTGAATGTAATATTAATGTAGTAACTATTTTTATATCGTATTGTTTAAGTATTAAAATTGCATAAAAGTAAAATTTTGTATATGAATGTGATTCAATACTTATGGATTATAGTAATTTTGTATTGATAATAAAACATATTTTTAATAAAAATTTACAAACCTTTGTTTTTTTTGTGATATTAAATTGAACAGCACAATCCATTGAATTCATGAGGAAAAAATTATAACCGAAAAAACTTTTCATTAAAGTAAATTAAGAATTAATTAATTAAAATTACTGGATTTTCACCGTGAACAATATTTCACATACTATTACTGTACTGATTCTATCTGAAATATGTAGGTACTCTACATTGCGCAATACGCAGAAACCGACTAACATTATTTTTCTTCGGGCTTCCTTAGCATCCATGCCAACTTCAGATAGACCTCTAAAAGACAGATAATTTGGCTGTACAATGCCTTATACGATCATAATGTTAATAAATATAATAAGTCTGCATACCCGAACTTAGCGAGCGTGGTAGACTATGGCCTTAACCCTCTAAATTTATTTATTTACTGAAATATGAGAGCGAGACCCATATTCCAACAGTGGAATGACAAATGGGTCGATCAATATTATTTTATTAAATATCACTACCTATGGTTTTTATTGTAATAATCGAAGTGATTGGTTTAATGAATAGCTGATATATATATACTTATCTCCAAGAGCTACATAAATTACAGACGAAACTTAGGTTTCTTGCTTTCATCTACTTACAATCCTTCGTAAAAATAAGAATTCGGACACTGCTGCTTATATATATAGGAACATTGCAGTGTCTACGCAGGTGATTCACAGCAGTCTGATCACTAGGTTTAAAGTTTAAATTTCAAGTAGTGTGACATGTCTGGCCACTTTAGACCTTAATGCAGGCATCAAATACCTATTTTTAATTATATCTCAGCTCTCACGTATCTTCCAGTAGTGCTTGTTAAAGAATTTCTTAATACCTGTAAATTTTCCTTCAAAAACTTTGACAGTGGCTGTTCATGAATGATGATCCTAGTGATATAGAAATCATGTGTCTAAGTAACATTAAACTTGATTTCTCGTAACTTTCATAATTATTCGTAACACTCTGTTAATTTGATTGAATTGCTATCAGGTTGTGTAATGTAAGGTTCAGATTTGGGTTTCAAATTGTAACAATGCTGTATTACCTGAAAAGTTCTCATATTACCCAATGTTTAAAAGGTAGTTTAATTTGTAAAACGTGACTGCTCTGCAAAGTACACAGAATCTATGTTCTATATGTGCCAATGTCTCCAACAACTGCACTATGTGGTGTTATAAATAATCCCTTTGCCCTTTAAGGAGTTAAATAGAGCGTGAAAATTTGAAAAATAAGTTATACGGCAAACGAAAAGAATTCGTTTTTTCTTGAACATGGGTAAATATTGACGTTTTACTGACGACATGATTTAGACAAACATCTTTTTGGGGTTATTAGGTGGCGGTTTATTCAAATATTGATTCTAAAACTAAAAATTGTATTTAATACAAAAAGTTTATTGGTGAAAACATGAAAAATATAATAGATTAATGGCTGATAAAATGCAGCAGAAATGTTACAATATTTGTCCATCACAAAAAAACTATTTTGCTAATAAATGCCTGAAAATTCAGAATGCTATAATAATGTGATGGGCACAACAAAATGGTTAATGTCAATATCGTGTTGGTACAGCTTTGGTAAGATTAGAACTTTATCGAGACATCACAAAACCACATAAGACACTAACAAATTTTTTGTGCCCGAATTTGTTGCAGCCATTACAGTTTGTGAATTCAATATTATTATTAATAATGAAAATCTAGAACAGAATTCATTGGGTTATTTGGGCGCACTTTAACAAATTCATTAATAACTAACTGCGAATTCCAAAACATTCACCATCATGATCTCCATTCGACTGCGGACATGCGGCGAAGGGAATGTTACTCGGGGGCCGACCGGGCTGATGAGACTCGCTACTACTCAATAAAGGAAAACACTTTTAACTTAAGAAACCGTAATTTTAATAACTTAAGTTATAAATATTTATATTCATCAGGTCAGCTCGATATCTGTAATCCAGTGTAAATACAGAAATACAAAACCGTCAAAGATGACACATAACATTTAATTTTAGACGGATCGTGAAGGTCCGCTGCGAACGACGACATTTTAACATTTTTTTACAAGCGACGGCTCGCGACGGTTACGCGACGCGACGTTCTCGAATGTTACTCGTTTTCTTATAAAACACCGATGAGAACAAATGCGTGTGGCGGGCGCGGCGGCGCTAGTTGTCGCCGCCCTCGGCCGGCTCGTCGCCGTCGCCCTGCGTGTCCGACGTCCACAGCGTCAGGTTGTCCCGCAGCAGCTGCATGATCAGCGTCGAGTCTTTGTATGAGTCTTCATTCAATGTGTCCAATTCGGCGATCGCGTCGTCGAAAGCCTGCAACATTTCCGCACGTGTTATCGTAGCACGCACTTTCCGTTCCATCGGTTTCATTCATTTATGTTCCTATAATGGCCTTTATAGTGACAAATTAATGGCCGCAAACAATGATATACAACATTAAAATTATTTGTCACAACATTTATACGTAAACTGATACAAGTTAAAAAAACACTCAAATGCTGGCTGGATCGAGGATTAAGAGGTTAAATGCACTGTATATATATATGTGACCATGCCTGGACCATATTAGTTGTACGAGTCAATACAGGAGCTAAGACAACTATGCAGTTTCCATGCAATGTGTTGTACAACGATGTTAAGTGTCGTGATATGTTAGTACGTTGTTACATAACTATGGCAGCACACTGCAGTTCAGTGAGTAATTTTTAAACCTGTTTAGCTAAGTGGCACGCTCTCGCTGGAGAGTTGATTATCTCGTAATAAAATACGGAAAAGTTGAGCGCAAGACCAAGCCTGATGGGATGGGTTGGTTGCATTTTGGCCTTGGCAATGTCGAACGCCTCCTGGTATGCCTTCTGAGAGTCCTCCACGACGGCTGGGGACAAGCGAGCACGTTAATACGCCTAGCGTGCACCCTACCTCGTGCCAGCCAGCACAGAGCCTATGCGTAACTGACACAAATAATGACCTGCTTGGCGAGCTGACACGCCTTGACTGGTGCATTTAATATCTCATAATAGAAGACGGAGAAATTTAACGCCAGCCCAAGCCTTATTGGGTGTGTGGGCTGCATTTTCGCCTTGCTGATTTCGAAAGCGTCCTGGTACGCTTTCTGTGAATCCTCTACAACGGCTGCAATGTAAGTTAATGTTAAAACACTAGGACACCGGCCAATATGTTCAATAAAAATTCAATGCACATTACTTTATGAAATCAGCTTCATAAGAAATTTAAAAATTGAACCAAGAGAAGTACAACTTACAATTTCTGGTTTCTCCAGTGGCCACTTCTGCAAGGTACCTGTAGTAATCGCCCTTCATTTTAAGGTAGAATACTTTACTTTCTGGATTACTAGCCTTAGGAATAAGGTGTTTGTCAAGTAAGCTCTGAAACAAGTAAGTGAAATTGAAAATTAATGGTAATTATCACATCATATAATATTGATTATAATTAATTTGAGTAATTGCCGAAAAAATCGGTCACGAAAAAAATTACGTAAGATAAAGAAAACGATATGACGAAGAGACAATAGACGATACGAATGTAATCTATAAAACCTACAAGAAGTATACTAAGGATTCAGTACAAAAAAATCGCTAATGTTTAAATGGCTGAAACATAAAATGGCTGATCATCTTTAGAATTGCTGTACAGTTCAACTCATTCTCAAAATACTCCTTTGTTTTAATCATTATCGATTTTCAGAGGGGTCGCGACAAGCGTTGGCCGAATATGAAAATTCTTGAAGTTATTAGCTGGCCATAGTAATATTAGACAAGTGGGGCGTATAAAATATTAAGTTGGATTGTAATAGCTAATAAGCCGTGGATGTCTGGGGACGGGGCAACGAACGGAGATGGGCGAGCTGGGCTAGCTGCGCGCGCAGCCACGCGGCGCAGTACGTCAGCCGCGCCGCCCGCCGCCGCGCCCCCGCCCCTGGCCCTGCCGCCGCCACCGCACCGCACCCCTAGCTGCGTGCCTACACCCACATGGCTTACCAGCTTCGCAACGCCCATGATTAATCAGAGCATGCTAGGGCAGGTAGAAAATGACCGCAATAACCGATCACTTGCATCATCACCCACCCCCTCGAATTGGCACAGCGCGAATATGATGACGTCATTAGCGTGGGTGAAATGTGGCCGACGTTAACCTGGCTAATAAAAAAGGAACGCCCTAATATCCCCCGCCCGCGAGGCTCCAAATTAAATGCCCTTCTCGGAAACCATCATTACGTACCGTACATCTGTAATACAACAAAAGAGTGAACCTAAACTTACCAGTACATCGTAGCAGATTTCTCTAAGCTCCTTTTCTACTTTAACCCTATATTCCTTTGCCATCTGTTGTTTTCTTTCCGAGCCTTCGGTTTTCTGTTCAATTGATGAGATAACCCGCCATGATGACCGTCGAGCTCCGACGACGTTCTTGTAGGCGACGGAGAGAAGGTTCCGCTCCTCGTTGCTGAGCTCGACGCCGGTTTCAGTGACTTCCTTCATCGCGGCCGCCATGTCGTCGTATCGCTCCGCTTGCTCCGCCAGCTTGGCGCGTTGCACCAGTTCCTCCTTGTCGACGGACATCGTTGACGGTGAGAGAAAACTATGTTACTGATGCCCCTGAAAGAAATTTGTAAAATATGAACGTGTTAAATGTTCCACACGCTCCGAGCGCTCATAATCGATCCCTCAGAAAGACTAATCGCTTAAACATCACTTTCACCGAAGTGAATCCAAATAGGGTATGAGTCATCATGTAGTAGTTGCGCACCTTGGATGGAGGCCCACGAGCGCTCTAGCGCAATGTGAAATTTCAACGCAGCTCAAAGAGCGACCCTCACGCCAAACGCGACATCGACCCGGCGACCGTTTGGTTCGACAGCATCTCACACACTGGAGCAAGTAGCGAGGCACGCGCCGTGCCCGTCAGCCTGCGCCACTGCGCCACCGGTATTGATCCGCCGACGCGGGATAAACACTCCAGACGAAATACGACTAGCGCGACGCTTGCACACGCCCCTCACCCTTCCACCCCCTCAGCCTTGCGCCCCGACGCCCACCCCGCTTGCACCGCACCCGACAGCCCGGCGCCTCGCCTACCGCACTCTACCCTTATCTATCTACAACCCCCTGCTCAATATCCTGTTGCTAGGCTCCAATACGCTCAGTGAACGTGTTCTCTTTCTAATATATACACCCATCACATCTTCGCAGACAAATAAAACAATATTATACACATCATTGTTTCGTAAACTGCTTTTCTTCTTAACGACACCAGCTATAGGATTTTAATATTAACCGACCCTTTTGATAATAAAATTCCTTCGTCGGAACTTTCTACGATTTTCAAACTTAAGCCGTTTAATTTTCCATGTGTCACAGTATTCCTGAGCGAGCGAGATTTGACGGAGCGCGGCCGATACGACACGAAACGTATTATGTGGAGCTACACGAGCGTAGGACGGTGCTCACGAGCCGTGGAGCGCGCCGCGCCGCGTGTCTTACGCTACTTCTACTACAATCTGCTGTTCACGCGTTGTTAGCAAGATTCACATTAGACGAGGCGTGGGAATTACATATAAAAATTAACCTACTGGCAAAGGGGTTCCTTTTAACGCCAATATGAAAACGCCCGCATCACCAAAAAATGTAATGAATGTTTTCACCCTTTCCCTTTTATAGATATTAGAATAGTTAATTTTTTCTACACAAATGTATGATGCCTTTAATACGTATTTTAGCAAATTACCCTACTGCAGCAAGACTGCAGACATAATTTGTATGAGATGAGAACTACAGAATATAAAATTTTCACAATTTCTTATTTTTGTAATTCAAATTTTAACAAATCATAATACCATCATCTCCTCTTAGGAGAGGGCATAAGAAAAAAATATCATTTTCAATTTGAAATTAATGAATACATTATTATATTAACCAAACAGTATGGTGTTAATGGACCACACCCAAAATCAAAAACGCCCCTCATACACCTTGAACAATGACTAATTATATATGGAATTCCATTATGCACATTTAAATAGTAATTAGTATGGACCGAAAAAGAAAATCAGATATTATGTTTTATGCTGAAACATTGCACATATATTTTTTCCTTACAACTAAACATAACACTAAATGACTAATATACATGTTTAAAAATAATGACATCACAAACTAATATGACTCAAGAACACAACAGTACAATAATTCTATGATAAAATTCTATGATTTATATGTCAGAGTCACTTGTGATACAGAATTGTTTCAATTGGCTCTTTGTATCTACTGAGAAATCTGTTAATTTTTGGGTGAATTTGATAATTATCATGGCCAACATTATCCTTTAAAATACCAAGATAGACACAGTATCTACTACAGGCAATATGCTATTTGGCTAATGTTCATAATACTAAAAGATTAGTTTACATTCATGTAACAATAAGATCTAACCGATTGAATCTCATGAACTGTACTTACTATTTGGAATAGGTAAATGTCACTGTAGATACCAGAGATTATGATGTTTCAGATTTGTGGCTATATTCACAGGCATATAGGTAATTATATCTGCTACAGATATATTTTTTAATTATATCAATTAGACCTTCAGATTATTAAAACCATTTTAATGTTGTACACTAATAAGAGACATGCAATATAACCACACATGTCGTCAACACTAATAATAACTCGGCTGCATCCAAACCTTTCTCCAAACATAAAAAACCATTTTATTGACTGTATATATAATATTGACATGGAATTGCATAAACAGCATATAGTACTTAAGTTTTATACTGTAACCCTGATTTTCTTCTCTGTACATTAAGAACATAATAAAATTTGTGTTTATATTATTTTGCATCACTGTAACTACACCTGAAACAAGCTCCATGAAAACCAGATCAGCAATACTATATTTCTAATATCGAGGGACTTTGTATTACTTCAAAATATAAATAAGTAATTCTATATAATAATGTAGCATAGAATGCCCTCGAGCTAGGTGGAGTGATGATATATACAAAGTGGCTGGCAGTCGTTGAATGCGAAGAGGTGAAGATCGAGCTCAGTGGCGTACCATTGGAGAGGCCTATGTCCAGCAGTGGGCGGAAGTAGGCTAATAATGATGATGATGATATAATAACAAACGGCAAGGGACTAGG
>DWME01007254.1:0-12798 GCA_018244795.1 Parelbella ahira ahira
ATGGAATAGGTGGTGAGCGTTGTCGTACACCGAACACAAGTCAAACAGTGAAATAATATGAAAATTAATCGTCTCCAAGAACTTGCAATTGATTAAGATGATCATCATTTAATGTAAAAATTCACTGCGTTAAAAAAACTAGACACAAGACTATCTGACGCCATCCCAGAGTTTATATTCAGTGAATAAGCTGCTCCGGGCTACCTCTAGCCGCTCGCATAAAATATTCTAGCTGACCGGATAAAGTATATGGTGTTTACGGCTAGCTGCACGAATAAAATATTTGCAGAATACTTCAAGCCACCTGCATAGTGGCTTTTTTACTAATATTTGATCAGTGTAATCATGTACTACATAGTATAAATAATTTTCTAAATCCTTTTATGGTTTCACTTTAAAGATGCAGGTCTTTACTTAGAGTTAAAAGGGTATATTTATATAGGGTGTACAATTTTTGCGAGTTTCCAAAATAATTTGGATGTATTGATGATACAGCTGGCACGATGTGTCAGTGAATGTTAAGGCAAGAGAGTTAAGAACTTTTAAGAAGAATAAACGATTGGTGGGCGCTTACAGTGTTTTATTGGGATTTCGATAATTATTATTTATCTACTTGGTCTTATTATTAATATTTATTTATCTCATTATCGTTGGTTGAGTGGTTGCCAGCGCGACTGCCAATTGGGAGGTCCTGGGTTCAAATACTGGGTCGGGTATTATTTGATTGTTCTAATTTAGAATTTCTAGTAGTGACTCGGAGTCAGGATCTGTGCCCGGTGTATGACAATAGGCACACCACCATTCCATGGGACTTAAACCTAACTGGTGAAACGTGGGGGTGTACTACACCACTCTGCCTACCTCTTCGCGGATTACAGGCGAGATGTCACGTATTATTTATCTAGTTGTATATGCCAATGCACGAAAAATAGTTACATATGCTTGCAATACTGGTCCATAATCATCATGTCAGCTTTCATAGAAGATATCGCCTGGATTAAACAAGGCTGAAACATTTTCAAAAATCTTTTTCTACAGTCAATTTAATTCCACTTTGAAATTGAAACTGAATTTTTACCGCAATATTTTTGGGTATCTCGAAAGTTATTAATAGTGTTAAAATAAGTGTTGTTTCTAAAAAATAAACAAAACTCCAAACTTCACGGGTTATTGTTTCGTAAATACCATTAGTTTTATGTTAAATATTTAGATAATTTGACCTTTGGACGGCAAATTGGTTCCACGAGTGAATTATCAACGGATAAAAGGGCCATCGGAGCGTGAAACTTAAAGGGCGATGGAACAAAAGGGTATTTCTTTTGGTGTCGAATTTCAAATTATCGTCCTATGTTCCTTTGAGGGTCTTAGAAAATCTTATAATAAGGTACTGGTGTTCATAGGCTACGCAATAACTTAGCTAAGTTGATACGTAGCTCGTGGTAAGAGATGGCTTGGAAACGTACCTATTCATACGCTACGCACTTGTTGAAGCGTAGCAACGGCTAATACTAGCTTCAAATAAAGGACTTGTTTTTTCACAATTTACGTAGCAGTCGAAGCGTAACTGGGAGTATTTGGACTAAGGTACCGCATGTTCATATTTTACGCTACTGTTGAAGCGTAGCAACGGCTAATAACAGCTTCAAAGAAGGAGCTACTGTTCACTATCTACGTAGCACTCGAAGCGTAGCAACTGTGAGTAATGATTTGGAATAAATTACTGTCTGTTCATATGCTACGCTACTCTTAAAGCGTAGCACCGATGAGAGATATCTTGATTGAGGAATCTACTTTACATATGCTACCCGAGCTTACAATAAGCAATCATATGTTCATAGTGTACGCAACTGTTGAAGCGTAGTAATAGTGAATCGTGGGTTTGAAAAAGAAGCCTGTTCACATGTAGCATTGTACCTTGTTACAATAAATTGTGAGTGAAAACTCGTCAGGGGTGGCCCACATCTAGCAGTGGAATTAAACAGGTTGATAATGATGATTATGATAGTTTTTAATTCCTTTTTTTTTAACTTCGGCTGGACCATAGCTTTGACGAATTAATAGTTGATATTTGATCCAGCGTGAGAAGACATCATCTGCCTATTTCTGTGCTGTTATCAATATTAAGGCATCCAAAACGTTGTGATCTGTATATAGCGACCACCGTGACGTGCTTAACATTTCCTAGCATCTTAATTTTCCGTTATATTTCTAAACCATAAAGCCCTTTTTCTTAGTATTGTACACTTAAATTCTACTGTTTAATTCAAGTTCCACAGCATCAGTAAGAGAGGACCGACGGAAATCTTCATCTAGACTTTCTCGAAAGATCTGTAGCTTTTAAACAGTGACACAGACTAACTAAACGCCAGAGTAATTGGTGCTTATATTTTAAACACTTATCATCATCGTCATCATTAGGTCACTATATCATCATCAGCCTACTCCTGTCCACTGTTGGACATAGACCTCTCCAGTAGCACGCCAATGAGCTCGATCTTCAGCTCTACAAATCCAAATATTGCCAGCCACTCTACGTATATCGCGTCATTCCACTTAACCGGAGGGCGTCTTACGCTAGGTTATTATAATTTTTTACTACATTTTAATATACATATATCCGTCTTTATCATATCATGTGTACATATAATATGTAAAGGCTTCTATTTTAGCCAAACAATAAGCATGAACCATTAAAATGTATGAAAAATGATTTAGTCACAGGATACAGTACTAAATTCAAAAATATGTACTTTATGTAGAAACGATGAGATAGAAAAAAGGAAACCACTTATGAACTGATACAAAACTAAATCTGATTTTGAGATATGACTAGATTTAAGCTGTGTAAATAAAAATAAAATGCCGTAGTTAAGTGCACTCTCCGAGAATTCCTGGATTAATCCCGCTTATTTTTAATATGTTTTTTATATTTTTAGTACAGCAGAAATTGGAAAAAATGTACGAAAAATGGAAAATTCGGCACAAACTGAAAGTGCTTTTTTCTGTAGGATTTTTGTATGAGCTCAAGACCATAACTCACGATTCGAACGATGGATACGCATAATTCCTTTTTGGTTTTTTGTTATGCCTCTAGCAAAGTTTTCAGTCAAAAATTCCGGGCAATTATAAAGGAAACATGGAAAATTGAGGTAGACGCTAAATATCTAAATTTTGGTATGTATTCTCGACAAGAACTGACGAAAGGAATTACGAGTACATACGAGTAGTTCGTTCATTCTTTTTAGAGTTTCTGAGATCGAAGGCAAAAAATGAAACTCTTTGTATTTTATTCTTTTTGTTTTATTGTTACGTTCATTGTCATACTTTTCTGCGCGCCGAAATGGTTTAGAGGAGGCTGGATGAGATCTGCGGAGGATGGTGTGTTATGGCACACCTTGGGAAAGGCCCATGTCCAGCAGTAGAACAGTACAGGGTGATATGATGATGATGATAAAATGGTTTAAGGCATCCTTTCTCAATTCTAGTTACTGCGTTTCGTTCACAGCACACAACACCTCAAAACGGTGTTAGTGAGTGGACAACGAAACTTCAGTTTTTAAGTAATAAAATTCCAGAATCTTATAGCAAAGCTCAACGCCTGTCCCCGAAGGGGTAGACAGAGGAGTGTAACACACTCCCATGTTTCACTAGTAACGTTTGGGTCCCACAATGAAAGAGGCGATCAGTCTTAGAACAATTTCTTTAAATTTTCCGCTTATCAATAATACACAATGAATTATTGATGTTGATCTATCGACGGTGGTTTCTCTTATCAGATTACAATCGGCTTAAGGTAAGCCCCGATACAATCCCGGATTACGAGAACACGGGAAATCGGGAAATATTAAAATAAATTGGTTATGTTATTATAAGGAATGTTACTAGTATGTAGGAGTTCCTATGAAAGGGAGATTATACTTGGAAATACGTCATTATATGTATAACAAAAATTAAGCGATAAAGTTCGGCTTCATTCCAAGAAAGCGATGAACGTGAGTGATGAGAGCGATATTTTGGACTGTGTTTCCTGTCTACCCCGTAAGGGTTCTGGTGTGATGGTATGACAATAATAAAGTTGAGGCTTTTTTATTTAAATTTTTTTAACGTTTATGGTCTTTTGCGGATTTTCAACTTTTACATAACATTTATTTCGATATTTTAATAAAAAAAATATGTAGCCCAGTCTGCCTCGTTAGTCGAGTGGTTGCAAGCGCGATTGCCGATCGGGAGGTCGTGGTTTCAAATCCCGGGTCGGCTACTATTGGATTTTTCTAATATAGAATTTCTAGTAGCGATTCGGAGTCTGGATTCGCGCCCGGTGTATGGCAATAAGCTCACGGTCTATTCCATGGGACTTAAACGTAACTGATGAAACGTTTCAGTGTACTACACTCCTCTGTCTACCTTTTCGGAGATTACAGGCATGATGTTACGTTACGCTACGATAAAAAAGGTTGGGAAGAAGTGGGAAGTCGGAAATTAACGAATATTGTATAGATCAGTTATTAGTTCGCAGATAACATTTCTTACTATGCCATCTACACTTTAAATATTTGGTAGAACTTATTTAATCCATTTCGCTATGTTTTGAAAAGTCTAACTTGCAATTTCTCTGTTTTTAACTACACTATGGTCGAGTAAATATCGTAGGTAGTAAGTTTAATTATTTTAAAGGAACCCTCTTTGCCATTAAGGTAACGACTCGTTCACTTTCCAATTAATTTGTCGGCGTCTTAAAAATAGTTGATGGAAAAAAAAAGTTGGAAAAGATCCAGTGTCTCATTTTTTTCATCTAAGCTTCAGAGGGTTTTGTCATTTTAAAAAATATCACATCAGGCTATGAACATGTAGATAAATTTGGGAAGGAATGTAGTACGTTCCCACTTTTCACCAGTTACTTTTACATCCCTTTATGGAATAGATGGTGATTCTATTGCCTTTTGCGAAGATCCAGACTCCGAGTCACTTCTAGAAATGTCTACTAGGAAATAGTTACTTACACCCAATAGTACCATACCCGGAAATCGAACTCAGGACCTCTCAATCAGTAGTCGCGCTTGCAAGCACTCGACCAACGAGGCAGTCACAAGAACAACATTTGGTACTAACAAATATGATTTATATGAATAAAATATAAATTCATCATCATCATCATCTACATCGCCAGCCTTCAGATGCCCACTGCTGGACAAAAGCCTCCCCTAGTCGGCGTCAGTCCTTCAGTCCTTCCGATCCTGGGCCTTCCGAATCCACCAGCTCCCCGCCGTTTTCTTCAGGTCATCAGACCATATGATAGGAGGGACTTCTACGACCTACGACCAAAAATAAACTCACCTTAACAGAATTACCGAATACTGACAATTTCTTCAGTTAATACATGGGAGATTTATTGGATTTTTTATATATGGACAAAACAAAAATATTGGTAGTAAAAACACTGAAGGGAACAACAAATGCTTACGAAGCAATAATTGAAACTGTGTAACAATAGTTGTAGAGAAACCAAAAATATATGGACAATGGCGGGCTTAAAATCAAAGATAACTCCAAAATTGTATTTAGAAATACGCGGCTAAGCAATTTCATGTTGATCCCTATCAGCGACTTTATTGCTAGATTGCAGTAAACAGCACAAGTTATGTTTACGAGAGCTAGCTTTATTTAGATGTGACTTTAATATTAATAAGATCCTGTGTTTACACCGAACGAAGGTACACTTAGTTGAGTAATTAAATTCTGTTTACTACGGAAAGCTGCTAGATTCGGAAGTGCCATTAGTGGAAGAAGTAGCGCCGGTTAGGGGAGGCCTATGTTCAGCAGTGGACATCTAGAAGCTGACGATGATGATGATTTATATATATAATTAATTCATTGTAGCTCTTTCTACGATCTACAGCTAGATTTGATTCTTAGAATTACTCTGTAACGGACTTGGTCAGTATTTATGGAATATTTCATTGCGATTGGCCTGAGATATTGTCTGTTCCACTGTAGACTAATTTGTTTGTGCCAAAACGGTAGTTATAAGAGCTTTATGAAGGGACAGCTGAATGTGAGGCTGATATTATCCCGAGGAAATAATAGAAGCGCAACCGGTCTACTTTTCCAAATTTAAAATTAGAATTTCGTGACTGCTCAGTTACATTGTGCTGATAAATGTTTGACCGTTAGTGGTACAGTTTTGTAAACATTTTTTTCATAAATTTAGGCTAGCAAACAGGCTTAAATGGGCCACCTGTTGGCAAGTGTTCGCTGCCGCCTATGGACATTTGCCACTGTCCTCAATACATTACCCGTTTTGAGAGGGAATACCTTTGGGCCTTTCTTCAAGATCTCCTTGTCATAGCGCACTGAGATATCTCGGAAGTGTACCCATTCATAATTTTAACCAAAAAGTATTCGAATCGTGGTGTACACTCATGAGGATATTTGTTCAGCTTGGTGCTGTATGAGCCGAGCGGTATAGGCAGAAGCTCAACTAGGTTGTCGAAGTATTCATTATCACAGACCAGAAAAAACTCGTAGAGAAAAATTAAATAGGTCAACAGCATGAGGCTGTTCCTTGGACTGTAGATGATTTTCACTATGAACGCGGATAGGAAGATCGCTGATGTGGATTTTTGTATGATGTCGAACTAACATTAATTATGTGACGTGCCATAGGAGAGGCCTATGTCCAGCAGTTGACGATGACAGGCTGATAGTGTGTGTGTGTGTCGAATGAACCAAGCTGATTTTGCAAGGTTTACTTCTTGTAAACTCACGTCAAATCTGACACTTCTACTCCGATATTCCACACTAATCGATTAGCCAAATCTTAAGATTGATACTTTCTTCATCGTCGAGCAGTACCTTAGAATTTAGCCGCAATGACTAAGGGTTCTTTTAGTGATCAACGTGCAAATATTTGTTTTCATAGGGTTAAATTCGTCTCAATACAAGCCATCCCAATTAGGGGTAATTTCCAAGTACGACTCGACATCAGTGGTTAGTTGCCTTTTACTTACGTCTTCAGCAGTCTGAGTAGCACAGCCCGTGTACGTAGGTCGTGACTCATAGGGTCCATTTGTGGTTCATAGGGGCCAGGATGTCAGCAATATTTATCATATATCAGCATCCTAGTGAAGCCGAGTATCATTTTTGATACCCAGCTTGTGTATATTACATATAAAGCAAGATTAATTATAGATAATCAAATGATGTGTGAATCATTTAAACACACAGTTTTTTAAATATTGTTGTCGTTATTTTATAATACTTAGTATGAAAAGTAGAATTATAAAAGGAAAATTTAATACCTAACGTTGAAGTATTATAAATTCAATTACGCTTCAAATTTAAATAAAAAGCGATCCAGCGAAGCATTTTTTATTTCACATTTTGTCATCCGCAGGTTTATATTGGCAGTTAGCGGAACGTCGCGTCGTCCATTGATATTTGAAAATTAAAAAATAAAAAAAAACTCGTAAACCGCATCTGGAACTGCAGAGCGCACATAAAATTAAATATCCGGAAAGAATCAAGGCTTTATCTGTAATAGAAATCTTGTAGATTTATCGGGTTGCGGCGAGGGTACAACCAGTTCGAATGAAATATAGGCTGAATGGCGGGCGGGCGTTGGTTATTTTTTTCAAAGACAACACTACACGCTGTATTGGCGCGCTTTTCGAGTTTTATTTTTTTTGTGGCGCGCCTTTTGTTGTTTGCGGCCACACCGCGTTTTGAATCCGTAATTGATTTTCTTTGTCCCAATGAAATTCCGTTCGTGTTTTTTCTAAATCGAGTTTATTGTCGGGAGCTATTGCTGCGAAGTTTGTTTATTTATTGACTATGTAATTTTATGGTAATGTTCTACTACCTACCCTAAATATATCAGACACGTCAACATTAAGCATCGATTAATATTTGCGATCGCCTCCAAAATAACATTGACATATCAGTATCATATTGGGCTAAAGGGTTTTATTGAGGCTTCCCACTTTCATCGCGTCTATTGCTTTGCAAAATACACCAAAACTAATGATTAATTTCTACTTTCAGTCTAGACCGACTGAAAGTAGATGCTTGTATGCTCCTCGAAATATGGAAACCCTTCATGTAACTTTTACGTACCTCACGTCAACCTTGTAAAGAAAAAAGCATCGAAACAATCCATCTTTAAAAAATAAGAGTCGCTTGAACCCGGTGATCAGCTTTCATCTCGATCTCTCATCATCAACATCATTCTACTCCCGTCCATTGCTGGACATAGGCCTCTCCAATGGCACACCACTTAGCTCGATAATCAGCTCTTCCGCCAACCGCTGCCAGGCACCCGAATCCCGTAAGGCAGAAATTTGACGATGAATTGGTCTTTTGTTCTTTGGAAAGCTATTAGTGTACTTATCTTTGTTTGTCTGTTCAATAAACAGCTATTGTGAAGCTATCGGTACTAAGCGACATGTTTAACACCACACATGTATTTTCCTGAAAAGGTAGGCAGTGAAATATAGTACATTCGCCAGTTATATTGTGGGACGTACTCGTATCCCACGATGGAGATGGCGATTAGTAGAGGTGAGGATCAGAGTAGGATGTTTATATGTAATTATATTTATAAATTTTTATATCTGTAATTATTTATAAGCATTTATAAATTATTCAATATAACCGTCAATAGAAAATCCGTTGAAACGATAACGCTTCATTGTCCTAGTTACATTTTAAACAACTCAGCACTAACTGTTGTCCCTCTCTTGTCTTCGTTGCGTTTATATTTTTTGTCTTCTACTGGGAATCAGTAGTCTGTCTGGAATAGTCCCGGGAATTGAAGCACTGTTTTATTAGTAACGACCACGACCACAGCCAAAACGACTCATAGAGATACTTCGCGGGAGTCGTGTGTTGTAATACATCTGTTAATACATTTTTTAATTACAATAAAAAAAATTATGCTAATATTTTTCTTACAAAATATGTTCGACGTCCGTAATTTTTTGTCGATTTTAGGAAATTATCGTAAGTAGATATGTACATCGTTCATTCCTTCCTTGTATTGTTATTAAAATTTTTCGCATCATATACATATAAGTTAAGGGGCCGTCCATTAATTACGTGAGGCGCCCAAGAGGGGAAGAGGGTCAAGTTCAATGTCATCTAATTTTAGTTTGGTGGAGGGGGAGTCTCGGTAAATATCACATAATTTTAAAATTGAAAGAAAATAAATAGTAATTAATCTTATGACTTTATGAATCTTATTAGTTAAGATTTAAATATTTTATTGTTTACTTTTCACAGTAATTATGGTCTACTTAGTAATTTTAAATAGTACCTAGTTTTGATTAGCCTTGAATAAAAATACTTATCAAATTTATTTATTTTTAGAATTAATACGATACATTTAGGAGATAACTGCATTTTGAAAAATCATATGTGAGATTGGACGGTGGGAGAGGGGGGTTGGCAATATCTTACGAAATCTCACCAGGGTGTGAGGGGGGAGATCAAACTCAAAATCACCCCACGTAATTGTTTGCCTCGTTGGACGAGTGGTTGCAAGTGCAACTGCCGATCGAGAGATCCTAGGTTCAAATCCTGGCTTGGGTACTATTGGATTTTTCTAATTTAGAATTTCCAGTTGCGAGTCGGAGTCTGGAATTGTGTCCGTCGTATGGCAATAGGCTCACCAGCTATTCCACGGGCCTTAAACGTAACCGGTGAAACATGGGAGAGTACTACACTCCCCTGCCTACTCCTTCGGGGATTACAGGGGTGATGTGACGTTAAGACTTATAACAAGATATTAATAGAAAAAATCACGTTGCCAGTCGTTTTTTCTTATTTTTTTTTAATTGAGTGAATGAACGTACGGTGGCAAGTGGAGCAACGATAAAGCAGTCCATGAACTAAGATGATGATGATGATACAATATAGCGTGAGAACGACGTCGTACACAATAAAGGATCCTTTGACCGGTAAATTGCAATGGAATTTTTTAAACGAACGTTATTGAATTATTCAGTCCTATTTCAACTTTTCCTATTATACTGTCCTGAATGGCTAATGATAGGAAATTATGATTAGTGAACATTATTTAACGTTGGTTTCCAGTTTCAAAATTTGCCGGGAAATTTCATTTTTGATTTTAACGATGAATCAATTAAAAAAAAACAACATCACGTCTGTATTCCCTGAAGGTAGGCAGAATCAAGAGTGTAGTGCACTTCCAATGTATTACAATGAATCAATATGTTCAATATGTCACAAGCGTTCAGCAATATTATATATAGCTCGGTTTCTTTGTAATGTCCTTCTTCATTGAGCAGGTAATATTATATGTATGTATATGACGTTGTATAGAGAAAAATGCGTGCCAGGATCGAACCCCAAACCCGCGACGTGGAGGAATCTATACCTCACTGATACATGACAATAATAATATCTTGCGACATATTTACACACGGTCATCTGGACCCCAAATAATTAAAGCTTGTGTTACGATAACCATACCACTGATGAATTACATATAATATAAATACATATTTGGGTGTATAGATTGTTTTCTAGTCACAATTCTTAGTAGAAGGTCGGATACTGGAATTGTGCTCAGTATACGGCAACAGGCTCTACACATATCCCATGTGGGACGTAAACGTAACTGGTCTATTGAAATTATAAATAAAGTCATTTAAATTGGAATTTGTTATAGGTAGTAGTTGGATCCATAATCTCCCATACGGCAGCCAGGACCAATAACCACTGAATATTGGTTCGGTTCAGCCCGCTCAAAAACATTCTAAACATAAAAATCGTTAAAATTTAAACCCTTCTTTGCTATCCCTACGTTCATTTAATATGAGTAACACACTTTTAATTTAGTTTTTAATTATATAATCCGCTGTAGAACATCTGGGTCGCATTTAATCCAGCACACTTATCAATCTCGCCCCGGCTCGTTCGCCGGAGCGTTACAGTACTTACAGGTGTTCAAAGGGAGTCATCTATGAGTGATACGCCGTCCGCCATATTTCAATGACGGCGTTCCGAAAAAAACGCGGGAAAAATAATAATAATTCCAGTTTTATTGGAAAAGTCCTTCAACGAAATTTTTCCATACGAAGAAAGCAATTTATGTGATAACGTTCCGGGAAAATTGCTTTCTGGCCTTTTCTTGCCTCTATTGAATTTATTGCCTGATTCAAACTGAGTGATATTTATTACACAACTACAGTATGCTCCATGATATATGCGATCGTCCGAAAATAGTGTTGCCAGTGACGTCACTTTGTCTCTTTCTTATCTGTACGGCATAATCGGTGTACGTTTTCCGTCTTTGTACGATGGAGATAAAAAAAAAATGCTTTTCGGATTATTTATATTCTTGTTTATTTAATTATTTTATTTATAGTGTTCTTTATTTCATTATTTTCATAATATTGTTTTTTAGTGAATAAAAACAATATAAATGACTGTTAGATGAGCAAGAGGCAATCACATCTATTTGCTGTCATTGTCAACCGACCTTGAACAGGCATACGAGTAGGACAGTTATGTCGGTTAGTCGAGTTGTTAATAAGACTATTAGTTGCATGTTTAAATGTCAACATGACTATTTCTTTATGAATATTTGCTTTTAACTTCTATTTACTTTTAATCGTCATTCTGACCGATGCAAATGTTGCAGAAATTCATAGAAGTACAGATATCACAATATATGTGTAGTGCAACGTGCAGTCTAGTCTGAAATGTGTCTGTGTGTTTACTGAATGTGTGACACACAAGCGATGTGTACCAAAACCGGCTCTTTTCATTTTTCCGCTTGAATTGTGAAGTGTCGGCCATGTAATATTAAATTTGTGTGCACGATGAGTTGTTTTTTAAATATAATCGAAACCTACACTGTTATCGGCTGAACGAAATACGTGAAAGTTGTTGTGAAATATATGAATTTTGAGGTTATTAAGTATGTTATAGTTTATCGCTGAAAATATCAGGATAAATATTATGGCTATTTTATAGACAGAAACGTTAGTCCAATATTTAATTAATTGTTAATTCAATTGTAAAATTATATAATTGAATTAATAATTCAGTAGATTCATAATACAATCGAAATATCAGTTAAAATTATTTACAACATTGGGTCGCATGAGACGAATTTATTAAAATTTTGCAAATTGGTAATATAAATCAAACATTTTTTAAATAAAACAGATGTTATTGTAACATAAAATAAAGTAACATCACGTTTATAATCCCTGAAGAGTTAGCCAGAGGAGTGTAGTACACCCCTACGAAGGATAATAATATATGTTTCATTCGTAAACAAAACAGACGTTATCCTTCAATATAAAATACTGTATTTCTATAGCCTGGCCAAGGTGGGAATACTGCAGATGACGGCGCGCAGTGAGCCGACGCGCGACCCACCTGATCTCTCTCTTTACTGGCATGTGTTGGGTACGTAGAATATTCTCTACCATATAGAGTCTTTATTATAGAGCATGGTAGATATATTTGCGTTCAATGTGCTTGCCGCCAGATGGTAGAGTTAAATGTTTTCGAGTTTACAAGAAATTTATATCAGGATTACTATGTATTTAGATATTTGGTGAATGTAGAGTTTAGGTGTAGTATATATTTACTGAACCAGCACTGTTAGGTCGTGGTATAGTTAAGTTAAGCAAAGTGTCTAGTAGTGGTTGGATGCGAAGAGCTGAAGAATAAACTCACTAGCGTGCCATTGGAGGGGCCTATGTCCAGCAGTGGACGGAAGTAGGCTAATGATAATGATGTCGATGATGAAGATGATAAGATAAG
>DWME01007255.1:0-12797 GCA_018244795.1 Parelbella ahira ahira
TGTTGTCTGTAATATATTTAACGCACCGTTTTATTTTACTGCAGCGTTCGGATCCTCCATCAGTAAGTACATTAAATAATACAAGTATAATGTCACTTATGGGAAAGGTGGAGTTCGAATCGTGAAATTTAGTAACTTATATTATGTTTATTTAATGTTTAGAGTATTCTTTGCTACAATGATGAGAAAACATTGTGATGTAATTTGCGTTCTCGAAAGTTCTCCATAACATTCCAGAAGGAGCGAGAATTTTGTCAATCGACACTGAAGCATCGTGGTGACCTATGTGTACAATCCTTTTTATTTTTAAGAATACACTAGTATGTATTGGCGGAATGCGTTACAAAATTTTGTTTATACAATATACAAAATGTAATGTCTCCGAAACCGGCGTGCGTGTATGAAATAGTGTGAATGTAGAAGAATCATGGCAGGTATATGAGGAAAGAAGTATTTGGGTCTCGGTGCTGTATGCCTGCTCCGTAAGTGACTTGGCGTGAAGATATGTATGTATGATAAAATGTGTTTATGTAGTTTTTACGAATGTAATTTACAGAAAAAGCCAAAATCTTCACCGGTGGCGAACTCGACACAACCAAACATCGCCAATGCTCAGTCCGTCAATTCCAAAATGCAGCCCGTCAACTTAGCTAAAAACGACAACTCACCGTCAGAACTACCGGAGCCCGTGAAAAAAGCGAAGATCGTAGACACGGCCATGGAACAAGCTAATCTAGCGGTCCAGGATGCTACCCAAAATGCGCCAGCGCAAGTCGGGGAACAAAAGGCTCCTATCTACTCTCAAATCTTCGGTGTTCCACAAGCGTCTCAAATCCAACTGGACATTCAGCCGACGCCGATTGTGAAAGTCGAGGTGAACAGTGAGAAGTATTTCGCGAACTGGAAGGACGGTGTGGGTGAAAACGTGCTGGTGATCAAGCCGGTGAAGAAACCGCCGCACTTGAGATCTAAGGTGATACCTAAGAATAAACTCTGATTATCTCGAGACAAGTTATATTATGTAGCTATCTAATTACGAATTAGACCCGTGCTATTCTTGAATGGCTTTGATAAGATTGTAGTAATAGTTTAAATGTTTAAGCGATAAATAAATAAATGATAAATTAATCACTAAACCGAAGCATGTTTAAAATAAATTTATTTCAAAATATATTTTTTTTCAGAGGGCGTTAAGAGCCATTCCGATCAAGGAAATCCCGTTGGGCAGCACCACGGCTAACAGACAACAGAGACCAGCGAATCAAGTAAAGATTGTCGAGATCAACGTGGATAAGATACGAGGCGATACCGACAACGGAACAGCAGCTAACGAAGTAACCAAAGACATCAAGAAACCGATGGATGATATGTTGAAAAGGAATGATGTACAAGGAATTAATCAATCATTGAATGATACTAAGAATGATGTGAAGAACGGAATGAATGTAAATAACGCGACCAAGAAAACTGTATTGGTACCTCCAGCTAATAGTGTTCAGTTCATGTCCGAATGGCGGAACTTGAAGGGAGATCTCAGCGCTCGGGCTGATTATTTGTGTGTGAGTAATGTCTCAGTTATATGTTCACATATATGATTAGTTGTAATATGTTACAATAATAAAATCATCGTAAAGCTTTATTTAGCATTTAGAGATCTATGGATATTTTTTATCCACAATTTATATCCAGAATTCTATATGTTATCACAATAAACATACATTTCTAAATACTTCCCAATCTATAAAATATTAGCAGACCTCACAGATGCTGTCCTGTCTTCGCTATGCACCACATTGTTATTTTTCTGCACATCTTTCCAATTTTCTGTTTATATTTCCTTCTGAAGGAACTTCCTGCAAATTATTAGAAAATTTAAAAAGCAAACATTAATAAAATTCGGTGAAGTCATTCTTGAATTATGACCAAGGGAAATTCGGGTTCATTTTGATCTACATACATATATCATGATATTATGCAAATATATAAATAAATATTGTAATGCTTACATGATTTTTTAACATATTGCAGTTGCTTGAACCAAACAGGATCCCGAAGGTATTCGCGAATGCACTTGAAAGTGATGTCCTGTCTGACATCATCACTGTCCTGCACGAACATAAGAGCAAGTTTAATCTGCAAATCACTGCCTACCTCAAAGCGCTGGCGCGCGTGAAGCGTCTCTCCGCCCTTGTCATGTTTTTCTCAACCAATGATAAAGACAGTGAGTGCTTTCTACATTATCACAATATCCGGTATATGGCAATAAGCTCACCACCTATTTCCATGTGGGACTTAAATATAAATGGTGAAATGTGGAAGTTTACTACACTCTCCTGCCTACGCCGTCGAGATTTACAGGCTTGATGTTACACTGTTAAAAACAAGATTAATGAAAAATGCCATGAATGCCAAATATAAATGTTGAAACCTCCAATAATTTTGCAATGGATGGCGTATTAAGATAATAATGACAGCTAGATTTTTGAAAATTTGTTTTTTATCATGAAATAAATTTAATTTAAGTGTGTCATAGAAGCATGTATCATTTACTGGAATCGTTTTATGGCTATAGAAGTAAAATAGTCCTGTACTTAAGATATAATGAATGTGTATTTAGGTACCAAACTTGGTGGGTGCTAACTTTGCAAGAAACACTGTTGAATATTGCTGCAATATTAACAATTTAATATATTTGCTCAACATTTATTCTATATCAGCTTTTAATGCATTTATTAATCATTGTCTTCTTTTACAGTACTCAATAAACTCCTAGTACACTGCAAGACAGTGGAAAACTGCAATGACGACGACATAGCCGAGCTGAGAACGAAATATGAACTCTAATTGCAAACGCAGTAAAGTTCAAATTGGCTTGAGAAACATCGAATATACAAATGTGGTTTGTTCTTATGTTTATTATTCGATGGTATTGTAATATCACAGTATGATTTAATGCAACTCTCAGAAACAGGAAATTGAAAGTTGATTTAATAAATATTGTATTTGTTGGCATGTGATTTGAGCACTATTTTTAGTTTGAAAGTGAGAGAAATTTAGCAAAACATCTTTTGTACAAATTTAAAGAAATTGTCAACAGGAATTTGGTAAACAGAGACCCGTTCGATTACTTGGAGTTTGACAGCTCTCAAAGATGTAATCCTTGCGTCAACTTTTAACTTAGCATTCTTGGATATGGATATCAGTCCTGATCAGGTGCTATGCCCTTTCAGTATACTTTAGCATAATATTATTTTACATGATATGAATTGTATTTTAATGTATCAATTGCTGGATGGATGGTATTACTACCTGAGACACATCTAGATATGAAGTTCTTAAAGCCAGTAACAGTTCTAATACTGATAAAGTCTTGAACACTGATTTATTCTGGTCCGATATGATCTGGTATCTTTTGGTTTGGTATGATTTATGATGTTCCGGTGCTTACTGATTTATATTGAGTGGAATATTTGTCCATTTGTCGGTCTATAAACGAAAAGGAAGTGTCCTGTCATAAATTATTATTGCAGCAATGGTCCATTGACATTTTATATCAAATATAATATTGTATGGCTATTAAATATAGAAAAGATGTGAATCAGATTGAAACCTACCTGTCATATGTCGTGCTTCCACTGCTACTTGGCGGTAGAAATGTATGCACAGTTATACAGCTGGCCTCTGAAAAGGTGCATACACAAAAACTCAGGTGATAGACCAGGTCCTTAACGAAAAACATGTTATATATGAATGTAACTTTGTAATAACAATAATATCTTGCCCATATAAGGACTAGTTTAACAATTTCCACGCTGTAGGCTACTTACAACCTGTATATCACCATTTTGTATGAAGACTGTTGGGTTTGATGTTGGTCATGCTCTGCCATGTTGATCCAATGTTGTTTAATTTTCGTTTTAATAGCAACATATCCAGACCATTTAATGGTGATTAGTCAATTTTAGGATGTGGCAAACTAGTCTTCACTACATCATCACATTTCAGTTTGCCAAAATGATTTTCTTCACTATATAATGAACTATCCGAATAATATTGTCTCATAAATATGTTCACAAGAGACGATTTTCTTAGTAATATGTAACGTTTTTTTTTATTTTTGTAATTGGCTAGTTCAGTAGAAATAAATGTATACAGATTTATTCGGCAAGTGTGTGTCACAATGAAATTCATATTGAAGTAGTCATTAGACATGATGCATGTTTTTAATGATTTTTTTTGGCATTTGTGTGGCAAATCTCCTGTCACAAAGGAATTAATATGAAAATATTATCAGACATGAGAAATGTCTATGTGTTTCCAATGATTTGTTCAGTGTTTTGTTTTTCCCACTCACATTTTCTGATCTCGTACATTTGAGTTGCATATCACCCGTCGTAACGACGAGGTTACTAGGACTTTCCAATTGATCACGTGCTGTTACAGAATTTTATAATTTTATATGCGAATTGTTAGGAATATTTCAAAGCAATTGTAACCCGGTTATATAGAGTTTGTCATAATTACAGCTTTATATATAGACAAATGAAAGTTTATATTCTTCCTGCAATAGATAATATATGTTTTATATGATGTGGCCTTAACCCTATACCAACTCTTAATAGCCAAGTTCTAATAATTGAGTTTGTAAACACGTACGTACGATTTTATTACAGTTATTGTCAGTTTATAAATGTCATCGAATGGTCATCTGAATTCAATTGGTATAGAATTTTATCGCCTCTAGAATTAGTTAATTGTTATAGAAATAAATTAATGTGCAATTCTTATTTGTTGTGGAGGAAACGGAAAGAAAGCTTATACGCTATATAAAAATGTCTTAATGTCAACACAAACGTTCTGTATCAAAGGAGCCAGCTGAAAAGTTGCAGTTGAGGTGCAGTTGCTGTGCGGTTGACATAACTGCATCTAAACTGCAATGATAGCACGTTAATAAAATCGCGTCATATTCACTGGCAAAGCTTTTATACTCAGGTACATAATTATTCTTTAACCCGTGAGGCACCAACATTTGCTTTGCCGCCATTTTATCGACGCGAAAAAGCAGTTCTGGTTTTGATGAGTTAAATGTCTGAGTCAGGTGTGCAAAATGCTCAAAAATCTTGCATCTCTTGATTCAATATGCATGTGGCGACGCCTTTTATCATTTGTAAGCTGAATTAATTCAAGCGAACATTATGATAAAATAATATTGTCATCTAATTTCACTGCAAAAGTAGTATATTTATACTTAGTTATAATTTAGATTATTCGTCATTCTTTGACATTTTTTAGTTCAATCATTTGGTGCGAAAGAGTTTTTAGTTAGATTCTGTTTGGTTTAAGTTCGGAATAAATGGTAGGTGTTTTTTGTAAAAGGTGTTTCATTTATATTGTACTCATACACATTCCACTCAATTCTATCATTCAATACTCTACTGATGTGAACATTACACTTCTTAATCTTAACAATCTTCTAGAATATTTTATTAATGCAATATTGCACAGAGTATTTAAAACGTAACACAATAATTAAAAAAATAACAATATTTCACTTAATATCCTTAATAATCTTCTAGAATATTTTAATTATGCAATATTACACAGAGTATTTAAAACGTAACATCATAAATAAATAAAAAATGTTTATAAAAAAAATTTCATATAAAATGTCCTTGGCATGGTTCCCAAAATACTGGCAGCATTACCACGCTGAATTGTAAGGCTATGCCTATTCCTTAATACTAAACCTATATACGTTTAGAATATATTCTACTAAATTATTGAAAATAGTGAAACAAACATGTCTGAATTAAGCTTTCAAAATATCCTGCTACCTATACCTATTTTATAGTGCTTATAGACCTAGACTCCAATAAATTAAGCGTAATGTGTGCCATCTATTATAAACATAAATTATGTAAATTTTATGTTCTAAAATAGCGACATCTCTTATTTATTATACGAACCTGTTAAAGAATCTCTATTGTATAGACGTAATATACGCTACGCCCAATAGATGGTGTGAATATCAATAATATTCTATATATATTATCCTATCTCTGATATTTTAATCTAAAGAATAATTCAGAGCTAAATTGGTTGGCCGAGTGGTTGCAACCGCGCTTTTTGAACGAGAGGCCGTAGATTCGATTGCCAGATTTCATTTAAATACACCAGACACAGTTCTAGACTAATCCCGAGATTCGAATACAGGACTTCTCGATCAGCAGTCGCGCTTGCAACCACTCGTACAACGAGACAGTCAAAAATAAAATCACATTTTTCTGTTTCAACATAAACACATCCTAATAAAATATTTGATGTTACCCACTATTCATAACTACCAATTTAACACAGTAACCAATCAACAGAACTATCTTACAGTTAATCGAAGCAAAGTTACAATATACAATTTATAAAGTTGTATTGCTGCAAGTTTCAATAGTTAGAGTAAGTATTTCAGTTGAGCTGGCGACGGCTTAATTGGTTTCCTGCGATGCAGTAAGTAAAGCATCTCCCTTTGAAATGAGGCTAAGTGTTGCTACGCTGTAAGAAAGTTTCGTATATATTATATTGATACAAGAATAGAAGCCAGTAGAGACCTCCATCCAGTTTCCAATGCAAAATTATTATTATTTGTTAACTTTCGTACTCTTCTGCTCCATATTTGTTTGTCGCTATTTTTTACTTCTACTCAAAGGTTTTCTGGTAGAGCCCTTGTTGGGGATAAGACCGTCTTCTGTATACTTATTTCTCTCTTAAAATGTTGTTGTGTTAAACTGTATTTGGTATATATACAATAAAAAATAATTGTATTGTAGTGTAGAATCATATGTCCTATAGCTTTTTTATCGCTAACCATTATTTCTTCTGTATTGATAAAATGATAGAGCTTCGCCGTTGTGCGCGCATCATTAAAAAACTACTGCGTAGATTTCGATCCAATTTCATACCTGTTTATGTAAGTGTTTATGGACGGGTATTCCTTTTTTATTTTCATAAAACACGTATACTATCTACACACTTGCCATACCCTTTCCTATCACTAGCCAGGGTGGACCATGTAGGTAATGGATGTCATAAGGCTTATCATCTATATTAGTATTGGAAAATACTGCACGAGGTATGTACTTTTTAAAAGATTTTGGTAACAAAAAAACATAACATCATACCTGTAAACACCTAAGGGACACACACAGTGTACCGCACTCCGACGTAACAAACGTTCACTCAAATAATAGAAATAATTTTGCCCATATAAATTTGAAATAGAGTCAATAGAATAAGTTCTTGCTAATAAATCCCGTATAGAGTTTCCATCATTGCCTTAATCAATACGTCGGTAATGAGGCCAAGTGGCCGGGAACTGCTCGCTACGTCCCCGTTATTGTTAAACAAGTGCCCACGTAACGGTGACTTTAAATACTTAAGCACCCATTAGTATGAATTGTTAAAATAAATCTCTTATTGTATCTTGAACGATTTTACGTTATCCTGCCCTTCTGCGAATTATACAAATATGTTATACAAAATAAATATTATATTGGTTGTATTCTGTATAAAACAATGCTAATATATATTTGTTAATATAAAAATTTCAGTGTGCACACATCTGTATGAATAATTGTTATATGATATATTACAATTAGTTACTCTAGACCTACTATACGATTAAGACTATTGTAAGCATGTTTATTAAGAAGCACGCTCACCTTGTCGTTTCCAGACATCCTCTCTTTACATCACTGTATGGGGCTGTCTACTAGCATCAACGATCTTCAAAATTTTGTACGTACCGTTTTATTTTTATTTTTTTTAATTTAGCCTAGCAAATAAGCAGACGGGCCAGCTGCTGGTAAGTGGTCACCATCGCCTATGGACACCTGCAACACCCGAAGAGTGGCCAATGCTTTGCCGGCTTTGAAGGAGAGCTCTCTTTGCACATTTCTTGAAAAACCCCATTTCATAACGCTCCGGAAAAACCTCGCAGTGCTATTGTGTGCGATAAGTTATTATTATTTCTACTAATGTAATGTCTCTCTGTAAATGAATATTATATTCTTTTGGGAAATAAAATATTTGAATTTGGAGTATGAAACTATCAAGCCCCACGTCCAACCAAGCACAAGTAGGAGGGACGTAACATTTTTACTCAGAAGTAATTAAGTCTTTCCAAAAGCAGACGAGTCTTTAATTCTAAGTAAAAAAATTACGTAGTAACGTCAGAATTCATTAAAACGTATCATCTCGCCTGTAATCTTCGAAGGAGAGGCAGAGGAGTGAAGAACATTCCCACGACTCTCCAATTACGTTTATGACCTATCATGGAATAGGTGGTGAGGCATGTGCCCGTGCATGTGCCCGGTGTATGGCAATAAGCTTACCACCATGGATTCTTCACTACATTTCTAGTAGAGACACGGACTCTGGATAAATTATCCACAAACAAATTAGTTCGAACAATATTCTAAGAAATTAGTTCAACAGCTCAAAAACTTCCTAAAGGGTACACATACATATTTGTTATCAGATATTTACTTGGTATAAATCGAAAAATAATAAGACTCCGCGATTTATGGCACATTCCCTCCCCGCTTTCTAGATATCTTTACTCTCATCTCGTTATTGACCGAGCGTCCTAATTGATTCCCCCCAATAGTTCCCCCCTACCAAACAAATTGTATCGTCTTTGTCGAACACCGTTATTATTTTGCTCACAAACGTAGATACTCATATTCTGTAATATTCTGGTATTTGCTTTCCGTCCAGTTGTAAGTAAGGAACGATATTGTTTGCGTATGTTGCATATTTTTTTATAAGTAATTATAGCCATTAACCCTTTTAACATTGGAAGCGGTCTTCTCTCGTAATGAGAAGGGTTTGTTAAAGTAAATTACTGTAAGAAGTTACCTCCAATTTATTTCATCTACGCCAGTCTTATAAACTACTTTCGCCGAAGAAAGGACTCTCAACCTTTAGCTCGGAACTTACATTCGATTAAGAAGAGTTTTAAATAGGAAATGTTACAAAATATATTAACACTTGCAATTTTCTTCACAATGTCTTCCTTCACCGCCTTAGCAAGTGATAATCAATCTTAAACATCAAAGAAATATATCATCTGTTACCCTCAATTAGTGGTGGTACAAAAACTCTATAAATCATGATTTTATCAGATTTTTGCGTCGCTGCCAAACCGTAAACAAAATTATAAACAAAGCGATGTACAAAACTTTCCCCATTCTCATTTAATTAGCGCTAAATTCAAAACGTCATCAATTGCGAGCGCTCTATTCAATATTCATTAAAACGTCATTAACATCCCTATAACGAATTATTAATTATGAAAGTTGTTGAACGAAGCGAGTATTCATTTTCTGAGCGAATAAGCAGATAGCTTTCTTCATTGCTCATTTGGTAATCAGCGGTATAATTAGACACACCCAATGGCTACCCATTAGTATAAATTGTTTTAAACTTTATGGTATTTTCAACTTGATTTGAAGCTTCCGAAGATCTAACCCTGACCTAATTTTACGTACATGATCTTCTTCATGATGATTCGCGCACCTTACGACATGACGACTCACCAAATAAGTCTCTACATGCAAACCCTGAGAGTGTTGTAGACTGCAGGCTCTGTATAAAGTTACTGCAACGTCAATCACCATGTACTTTAACGGGTAACTGCTATTGATAACTTTCCACAAGCATTGTCGTGTTTCAGAGAACATGTTAAGCAGTTGCTCCCGATTACTATCACTAGGAACAGTCGTTAAACTACATCGACGGCTCGAAAAGCAGTTTTAAAATATGCTCCAAATCCTTTGAAAACTTGCCTGTGTCTCTGCCAGTTAGAACTGGAGCAGCGGGGTGGTGTGTGCCCCAGAGTTACCATGTTTGGAAAAGTCTAAGCCAAGGAGCAAGATAAGGAAAATTTACAAGCTAATTTTTAATATATACCTACTTACAATGGCACCAAGCCGCTTAACTACGATGACATCCAATACCTGTAACTTTGTACCTTACAAATAATAAAGGGTTAGCTATTTGATATAAAACAGCAGCATATTCTTAAGGTATTATAAATTGATAATTATCAACAGTTATCAAATTTTTAAATCCACAAAAAATGTGAAAGAATTTTTGCCAATATTTGGTATTCTGTAAGGATCAGATCATATTGGGCGTTACAAATATGAAGATGTTGTTTAGTTATGAACGTGATTATATGTACATTCATAATAATTCATTGATTAATCTTTGTCATTTGATGCACAGCGCAATTATCTCGTCCCATTAACCATATGAGAGCGTTCCGCTCGGTGAAAGTATGTTAGCACTATTGAACATTCCCTTCTCGATATTTCCTCCAGACTTGAGCTTGTGAGATATTCGCAATACCTACACCCATTTCCAGGAAATGCAAATTATTGCCATTCTGAACATTCATAAGGTCTTCATTCACTTTATTAATTTTACAGCCATTTTTAAATCCTCAGCAATTTTACCTCTGAGTAAGAAAATAACTTTGATCGTTAGCTTTGAGAAATCACAATTGTCGATGTACGAGTCGTATCTGTCTACAAAATCAATTATTGTATATCGCTTGTGTAGTTTTGTAACAATTGAGTCAATTTAAAGCTTATTACTTTAAACAAGAGTGCCATAAAGATTATGGAGCATAATCACAATTTCTATAATATTTCGATGTCTTAACTAATTTTTAATCTGTAATGCTTTGAACTATGTACGTATTACTTTTCAGTGGAATCTTTGCTGTTCTCTGTACTGTGTGTTAGCATTATTATTATGTTTAGAAATATTGTTCGTATCCCAAAATAAATACATAACCCGTCACATAACCTATTCGATATACATCGTCGAACTCTAGACTAAAATCATGCGTTTAATACTTAAGGTAACAAATTATTGCGATACGTTTTAGAGTATATCGAAGCAAAAACTATGACAGCATATTTGGCATATTGTAACAAGTATACCGTATTGTGTTCCGGGTGTCACTCCTATATACTCTGTTTGTATTTGTATTAGTGATTAATCTGTTCTCTTTCTGAGTAATTGACTACGCCTGCACGCGCTTCCGGTTGGGGAGGTCCAGGAAGAGGGAATATATATTATTCATTTGTTCTTGTATCCGTTAAGTATGAAAGAAAATCTGCATAGATGCTTGGTTACAAAATCTCTAGAAGATTCTTGTATATCGTGAACGCACCCCCCTATGTCCTATAAATGTCTGAGTCCCGAAGCGTACGCCGCCACACTGCTCCATTGCATATTAGTTTAGATACTTATTAGTAGCCAACCCATACATCGTTTTTTATAGAGTTTTAGTATCGATATACGTACATATTATGTATAAAAATCATACAATTACAAAATGATTTCCAGCGATTAATTGTTTTCTACCAATTTAGTTTACCATAGCATTCTCGAAAATTAATTTTCTATCATTGTTTCGCTATTGCAAACATGGGAATGAAATTTTTGGCGTTTCTTTTTTGTTTGCGACCGTGGATTTTAATTATACAACAACTTTTATTGTATTGCCATCGAGGGAATTATTATGAGTAGCAAACATTTTCATTGCGCTAACTCGTGAATTTATTATCAAGTGTTTGTCTTTGTTCCATTTCAGTCGTGTGAATGGATTCCAAACAATTATTTCCTGTAAAATTTTTTTGTAAATATCTTTTTAGATCGTAAATATTATTATGATATAGATGACATATATTATGTATGTATTAACGTGGTAGAAATCTTATAATGTGAATTTTCACTTATTTGGTTCCCATTCAATTTTCTAAATACCTGATTTGATTCTGGAAAGGAACAAGTTAAAGTTTATACTAGGTAACTCTGTGTATAACTTCAGATAGAGGCATTTCGCTTTAAAACAACAGCGCTCTCCTGGCTACAATCCGTTCAAAATATGGCTATAAGAACCCATAGTTAAGTGATACCAACTTTACCATCATTAAACTTTTTATTGGTAGATTGATGAGCACGTGCTTCCTTTTAAAACAGGAAGTTTCAGAGCTAGAATTTACTGCAAACATAAATCTGATTTGGCAGACGTCACCGGTGGTAGAGAAAATATTAGGAAAGCATTGAATGTAAGGGTTCACATTATGTTTCTTTTTTTTGTTGTACCGAGTGATATATAACCATAAATACATTCAGATTAACATATTTCTGAATAAATATTATTCTCTTCGACATATACCTACTTGTAATTTTATAAAAACATTTTTTATAATGATCGGATCAGTCATGCGTCATACAGTTTTAATAATAATGACGTCACAGCAATAAGATGACAACATACAACAACAAATAACATTTAGCCTATATTCAATACTTCTGCAACGTAAAAACAATTCAAATACCACCTATAATTCCACCTATAAATAAGCCGTAGATATTGGTGTTACAGAGACCACTTATCGTCCGTTTAATATCACATCGGAGAACTTTTGTTTCGTATTTACCCCGTCCAGTGTCCTTTCAATGGGGTGGCAACAAAAATAACCGCACCATGTCTGAACAGGGCGACATCCCCCTACCCCATGTTTACCCGGTTAATTGCTCGCACACGACTTCTTTTCAACCGGAAAATCAATCTAAAGAAGCATTTAAGCTACCCATTTAGGTGGAATGCTTACTGGATGTATTTTTCAGTGTAGTTGTTTTTTCATCATATTCTACTAAGTGGCAACCTGGTTTATGGAGCATATGACTTTTTGATCTTATTCACGTCGCTATGACCAGACTCT
>DWME01007256.1:0-12796 GCA_018244795.1 Parelbella ahira ahira
GGCGGTTATTGGATTTTACCATGACGTCATAGGTGAAATATTTTGAAGTAATTATATATGTTATTTGAACAATTTTTGTTAACTTGAACCTCGTGGATTTTATATAAAATGTAAATGGAAGTTTGATCGTGTACCAGTAAATCTTTATTACAGCTGTCTGGATTTAGGTATAAGTCTCTTTTTGTATTAGCAATCCTTCTTTTCCTATTAAATACTACTTTATTTCTTGTATTAACATTTACGCAAGAATCGCAAAGCGTTACACACTGTCTTACAGCAATCTGCTTGTTCTAGAATATCAATACAGTTGTATAAACTAGAAAGTTTGCAATTAATCACAAAATGGTCACTAAGAAGTAACCAGTAAGAATCAATCATAAGTAAAGATCAATCAAAAGCTAAAAATAGACTCGAATGTTATTGTTTCAACGATATGACTTTTGGCATTAAGCGGGTGATGTCACGGCGCGGCTGTTTATGCAAATCTCGATGGCAATGCCACAATGATAACAATTTATTACACGTCGTGACGCCTACAGCTCGTTCGCGCCAATTTCGATGACAACATGCGATCGATAAATAAAACTGGGTGCAAACTAATTTAAGGATAATGTAAATAATAAAATAAAAAAAATATGTTTGTAGAGTAAAAAATATCCTGTATAATGTATGTAAGTAAACGTATTCCAGATTTAAAATTCAAGACGGTTTTCTTGAAGGGATCATCCTACTGGTGCTCTATACTTGTTTGCAGTGTTTAAGTTCCATGGTTGGGCAGAGATATCTTTTACAACTGCAGGGGGTTAGGCTATACTAGGAGCTAGATAAAGTTGTACGACCACTGCTGTGTTATGAATGCTTTATATTCATAATTAGTTTAAATTGCGGCCTTATGTTGTTGGGCAGCATTCTGCGTTTTTTTCTCTTTTTAGATTTAACGCTTGGTTGGTTGGATGAACGCTTCTAAACTTTGATTTAATCTCAACTGGCGCCTATACAGTTTTGCCTTTAAATGCCCCAATGGATTTAAATACGTGTCTTTAATATATCCAAACTTGACTAACATAACAGGTGACGCGTGGGAATACTACCTTCTTCTCCTTGCCCTTCGGGGAAATACAGACGTGATGTTAAGTTCTGATGAACTTGACATACAACAGCACTGACTCACCTGGGCGAACCTCCTCATGTAACCTTGGACGGTGGTAGCGGCGCAGACAGGATCATTGGTACAGCCGGAGTACGCTGGAATGAGAGGAACAAAATATTGGTGAATATTTATTTATTTGCAATAATGAAAACATTCATAGCTTATACAAAACGCGATTAAAAAGAAAATGTACGATTTACTTTAACAGTGGAAATTTTTTTTTTTGTAAAGATAAATAAAAATGTTGACCAACAGAACGAGCTTGTACCTTTGCTGCATTTACATTTTAAAAACTTAAAATGAGCCTAAATAAAAATATTGCGTAAAATGAACAAATCGTTTAGATACACAGTGTATAAATAGATTTAGATAGGGGTGTAAATTAGGAACAAACTCACCATCGGGAGAGTCAACAGACACGCCGGGCAGCGTCGGCTTGCCGGCATCAGCCCAGTACGCCCAAGTGATCTTGAACAGCCCACACGATTCTCCGTCACACTTCACATCCTGCTTGCAGCCGGAGACAGCCTGGCAAATGCATCCAAGACAGACCTCTGTGACTGGCTGCTCTCCTGGAAACAGAGCAAGTCCTGAATAAGATATAGTTTCTAGAACTGTTCACGGTCTTTTTGTTTTCGTAAGAGTTTTTGTATGGTGCAAGCTTTTTTTATACGAATATTTATTGTATGTAGTATTAAAGTATGTGTGTTTATAATTTTAATTGTCTTAATACTAATTGATTTCCTCTGTTACCGAATCAAGTATACACGTTTTTATATTCAAATGAGGCAAATATGAAAAGAATAGTTTAATTTTATGGAAATAATCAGGAACAGTTTTCGTATTACAAAAAAGACAGTTACGATTTAGTCATAAATTGTGAGATTAATTGTGAGACAGTAATGTGACTGACTACTGAGCGAGGAGTTGTGAGTTCGATTTCCACATGGGAAAATTATATGTGTAACGAGCGGGATTACTTGTTCTGCGTAACATCACGCCTGTAATCCCCAAAGGAGTAGGCAGAGGAGTGTAGGACACTCCCATGTTTCAATAGTTACGTTTAAGTCCCATGGAATAGGTGGTGAACTTGTTCCGCGTGTTCCTTAAAAGTTATGTACATAAGTATGCATTTAGAATTTTGCTTATTCTGGGGATTGTGGCCCTGTGTTAAGGTACTTCACGATATATGTATGTATGTATTACCAATAAATTACATGCAATAGTAGTGATTTGCAAAATCATTAGACCAAAATACTGAGACCCATAACAATAAAAAAACTAGAATAATTGATTAACAATGAATATTATGTCACAGATTAACGATCGTTGTAAAGAAACAACACAATATTTATATGTCGTGTTATTGATCGAAACCGCAAGCAAAAGCAATACATTTCAGTATGGAGAGGTCAAGGCTCGGGACCTTGTTCGTGGATCCGGTAACACATAACTCGAACCTACACCGAGTACCTACTACATTTATGATATGAAATGGTCTCCTGACGAAGGTAAGATAAAAGGTATCATGTTATAAAAATGCAAAAAGCAGGATACCACTCGTATAATACATATATTGTACAATAAACGCTGTGTTCACCGATTGCCATAGCAATAAGCAAAAATTATACATAAACAAATAATGTACGTAATATTGTAATAAACAGTCAGCGTAACGAATAATATCTTATATGTTAAACTTTTATGTAATGGCATTTATGAGACATAAAAAGGGTTTTGATTTTTTTTTGACTCGTTTCACAGCTTAACATGAGCTTTTCCATACAAATTGTTTTATAAATTTATTTAATATAACGTCTCGACCCTCGAGTCCTATTCACTATAATTCGATACAAAATTCTTTACAATTACTATCGTACATATCGTAATTCATATCGTATTCCTATCTGTACAATTCCTATGAAAATAATATCCGGTTCAAAACCGGTTATATGAGTGTTTGTGATGCACTATTCATAACGTTATAAATATAGGCATAACAATGTGTTCGTTACGCTATAACGTCACGGAAAGTCCCTTACAGTGTAAGCAGGGAGCATTGAGTGCGAAATGTATTAATGTATCTAACGATTATTGGTTATAAAGGGTTACTTGTACATTACTGCTACTTTGATTATGAATTTGCTTAAAAGTGAGCTAGGTTTCATTGCGCTTTAAGTAAAAATACAATGACAAGGTGGCATATGCAAACCATTTTAGGAACATTTGATGGAAAACCTGTATTGCTGCGAAAAAGAAAATCTTACAGGACCCAGCGTTGAGTTGTTACAGACACAGAATAGTGAAAAGGCGTTCCCAAAAAAAGCTGGTGTTCGTTATATGCCCACTAATAATTATATATATCATAGTGAACATATACATGTAATATCACGCTTGTTTCTCTTAAGGTTAGACAAACTATGGTTTTTCATTAGCAATTATCCTGACTTATTTGTATATCCATAAAAGTAACTTCCATTTGCTCAAACATATCAATAATATTTAGTACCACTACACGGTGATGTCCGGCATCTATATTGTCTATTATAACACAATTAACTGTATTGTCTATGATAACACACAAGATGACTCGAGGCGTCTTTGCTTTCCGACAGTTAACATTGACGTGCTAGAGAAAAAAATATATGCGGAAAATCCTTACGAACGTTAACATAATAATATATAATTGTTCTCCTCGCTTACGGGTCGTAAGTAAATTTAAAAGCAAAGAGGTCAGTTAATAGTTATTTAATTAGCAGAATGTCTAATTGTAACATTTTTAAGTAGTTTTAGATGTGAGTCGTGTTTTATAAAGACTGTATGAGGAATTATTAATAAAAAGACAAATGTGGATTAGTTTATTCATTTATATATTTAATTATGAATTTTTATTGATTTATATTAATAGCCGTTTTTGTAGTATATATACTTATATGTATATGTATGGATATATTTTCTTAATAGATGCTTTTATCTCACTATTTATGTACTTGAAGTAGACTCGTATAAAACGTAAAGCGTAATAACATTCTGATATGACACTTCGCTGCCTACCTTTTCGGGGATTACAGGTTTGATGTTACCTTTTATATGGATTAATTATGTTAACTATTATGATAATGATTATTATTACTTTATATGATCTATGGCTTGAGTAACAATTATAGGCATTCATATTAACGAAAAATAGAAACCATAGGTAATGGCTGAAATTTTTTTAATACATATATAAAAATATATCCGGTGGTCCTTTAACATTCAGAAAAGTACCAATTTTTTTCGCTGTTTAAATAATTTATGTAATCCATCATACTGGCAACACTTCATTCAGTATAACAAGAATCGTTTTACATTAGAATCAGAGTAATATATACACATGCATATGTATTGATATAAATACATATATGAATATATGTAACATTGAGGCGGAAGCTTAACGAGTGACGTTTTCATTGATCATCAAGGAACTATGCATGAAATATTCATGGGCAGAACGCAAAAAAACGCTGTATGTGCTTATACATATAATACAGAAAAAAAGCTTAAAGTCTGTCTATATATTCTTTCTCGTATAACATGATTATGTGCATTTACCGGGGCTCGACTGGTTACGGACCTATACAAGGTCCTTCATCATGAGCTAACGCCTTGAACTAAGAGGTATAACTACGTATTCGATGCCTAGTAACTTTTTTAATTTGAACCATGTTCCAATTTAAAGCTCCAGACTGAGTTAGATCCTTACACGGGATGATGTTGGAATATCTCCAACACATCTGCTTTAGACAGGTACATAGGAGTAAGTGTACATTTCAAGACTACAAACGCTTTAGGATTGGGCCTGCCATCGTTCAATTTGGTAATCGTGGACTGCCGAGCGTAGAACTTTTCCGCTTTCTTTCCGATTGGCGGGAAACGTTTTTCACTGAGGTTTATAAATTTCTCAACCATGTGTTTGAATCCAAATAATTGGAACCCCACTAACTGTTGGATACACAACTTATACATAAGTATCGTCAGCACAAGTACAAACAAAGAGGCTGCAGGTATAACACAACATATTTTTCACAATATGTCACCGATCACGCATGCATTCCGAATGTGAATTGATTATAATCGGCTGCCACAAGTCCAGTGAATTTCGCTGTGAATCATTCCGAGACGTTTCCATCCGGATGAAACAATACAAGCCAAGCCATGACACCAAAACGAAGGTCAAAGTCAATTTTACTGACATAATTCATGGAACGCCAGAATTTGGCCGTTCTTATTGAGGCTACGTTTATGTACTGTTCTTGAGACCATAATTTAAACTGCCACTGAAGGCGGAAAATGTTGCCATGATAAAAATTAAATATTTAAACCGCTTTTTGCAATTTTTTTTACAATAACGTCGTCTCACGTTTATATTTCTACTATCGTATTGGAAATCAAAATGGCACAGTACATTATTTAGAATTATTCATGTAACAGAGCCTTGACTGTGAATATCCTTGGCAAGCTCTAAGGACAGCTAGGGCAAGGCACAGCTATTTTGGTTTTACTTAGCATTTTAATGACGCTACACCGATCAGGCCGGATCTGCTGACCGGTCCTGGGGCGTCCTACGCAACCTGTTAGACCACATCTTTTAAATGAATAGAATCAGCTTTAGACATGATCTGTTCCTAGCATGTGTTGCTTGTACGTTAGTGTTTTATTTCTAACTTTGTTTCGACATACAATGAAAGTTAAATACAATATATATTACAGTATAAAATGTACATATGTATGTAGTAAATACTGGCTACATTTGCCTGTACTGCTGGAAATTGTTCTCTCCTTGTTGCGACAGGCTAAACATAATCCATCATAAGGTTCAAAATTAATAGCCAAACCATCTCATGGAAGCAGAAAATGACCATCTGCACCTGGGACAATGTTAAAAAATTAATCTGAAGATAACAAACAACAGGATTTGTATAATTCGAAGAAATCGGATAATTACGGATTTCATTGGACTATACGAATCTATGTAAATGTTAGTCACCAGTAGCTAACTATCCAAGGGCAGACCTTGCCTACTGTTAACTTGACATATCATTTCGGTATGTCGTGCGTTACCCCTATTGCCTTGTTTCGCTCATTTTTTTAGACTGTGGTATGCATTTTTTATATTAGCTAAAATGTAGCGTCTGTGCCAAGCGACATTAGACTGCCAGCGAAGTAAATTCATTCATACTATTAGGTGTTGGTAGGAACAGTGGGTTCTTGGCTAAATACGAGTAGATTCTAAGGTTGAAACCCTCAAAAGTATAAATAAAAAGAATAATCGCACTGGAACATATTGCTCAACGAAATATCACAAAGGTTAAAGCAATTGAAATTATTTGCCCAAAATTTTCAATAGATATGTAAAAATGACAGAGATGCGCGACATTCATCACCTTTTTCTTATAGTATTCTGCATTAGTATGTTTATCATTAATATTATAGAATGCTTTGTGACGTAAATATGTACCTACATGTTAATTTCTTAATTTAAAATATCCAGTTGCACACAATTACTCGTCAACTATGTAATTTATTACACCTATTACCTTTATTCTTTTATAATAACCGCGATGGTCACAATGTCGGCCATTAGAGCTAGATGTGTATATCAATAATATGTATGTACATAGAATTATGTTTATTTATTTATATATTCTTCATTGTTGTTAACAAAGAGTGGACGTCATGCCAAATGATAATTTCTATCAGGCAACACAGATAATGGCAATGTACTTAGAGAGATATAAATATATCTATACCTCTATTTTATAAATTATTTTGCGTTATTTAATTTAGGTATCATTTCAAGACGGTTAGATTAATAGTGCAACATGTAGACCAATTGCTGGTTAGCAGACTATAGACGTCGTAAAAAAGTTATACCTTTATTAATAAAACCGTTATTTTGAAATCATGATTTCGATTTCCTTTAAGTTTATTGGAAAAATATAAACAGAAATTTTTTTTTTCAATGTTGGTGCTTTATAATTTTTTTTAAATGCCTGGTGATGTAGTATTACTGGAATTGCCATTGAAGTATTTAATTGATTATTTATCTATTCCATAATAATTATAGTTATGACTCAATGATTGATTTGACATTTTGAATAGCTGTTATAATTAAGCATAGTCTGATAAGTTCGGTATGAAGGACAGGACCTTAAAGGCGTCTTGAAATAGATTCTAATGTTCACTTATGGATATATTAAATAGTACCTAGATTTTATTAAAGACCCTCCTCAATAAAATATGTGGGACATATTTTACTTACTAAGCGGCTATTTAAAAAATATAAACTATCAATGATTTCAACTGTTTAGGCATAGTTTTCCTTGATTTTATCCTCCTCAAAAGTTCACGAATGTAACACTGTATAACATACAGGTGGTTCTATTCTTGGTAAATTGCGTTGCTAAGTTACCAGATGTTTATTTAACACCGACACGCGAAATACCATTAGTGTTTTTATGATATTGATAAAATTGTTTACTTGTTATATCTAAAATTTTTCTAATGTTATTTCGATCCATTGATCTCCGTTTAAAGATCACGTAATAACATAGGTAACAGATATTGCATATGAAATCAAAAACCGTTGCATTACCTATATGTACAAGCGTGGTTATAAACTATAGATCTAAGCTATAATAAAAGAAATAAAACAATAGTAATTGTATCGTTATACACAATAAAATACGCAGAACACGATGAGAGTACAAAATTACACATGAACTATGTAAACTGTGTGTGTGAAAACTGTGGGGAAAGGAAGTGTTGCAACATTTGCTGACGCTTTCGTTTCTTGATCACGAATAGTCCTGCGCGGCGTTGTTTTTCAGTCAATCTCATAGTCATTACTAACAAAAATAGATATAGGGGGGTAGCCGTATGAAAATAACTCGAGATAAAAGGTTAATAGCCGCCAGTTGTAAGATAAAGCTGCTAAGCAGCTGAACTAACTTTTATCAATTAATGTTACGAATATTTTTCTTTTTACGTATTATTATTATTGCTATTGCTAATGTATCAGCACACCAGATCCCTTACGGGACCAACAGCGAGTACCGAGTGCTAAATATCTCTGCTCTTACAGCCCTGACTTGTATCTTCTACTGCGATCACTCTCTTCTTTCACGAAGGTTATGTATGTAATATTTAAAAGGTTTAGTAAATTTGAATTTGAACAATTCATATGTTATTGTTGCTCTCTATGTCATCACAGTATTGTGACACTCTATGTAGAGTCAGCGTGCGGTATCGAAGTAGACACTGTTAAACAAACAGTGAGTATAGAACGTTGGCGATTTACGTTATCGATGTTAAACATTTGTAATCGTGTTTGCCGACTGAACGAGCCGACTGCAATACCCGTCACCTTCTGACCTTTGTATCTGACCTGGCACACTTTAATCAGCTCGTTGACGTATCTATCGCATATAATGTTCTTATATAATAGCAGAACATTTCGCGCGTATTTTCCCAAAGAGGAGTTTCGGGTTGAGGAGTTTCGTAGGTACTACTGCTCCTCAACAGTTGCGTTAAAATATGTCCCGTGAAATAGTAGAGCCTGTTGCCATATACCGGCCACAAAACCAGACGTCTGGCTGGCAGGCTACTGCTAGGAATTTCAAGTTGGAAAACCCAATAATCTTTTGTTCAATCTAGGAATCGAACCCTAGTCCTCTTGGTCAGCAGACATGCTTGCATACACTAGCACACCGAGAAAGTCAGAGTCATGTTCTGATATGTCAGGAAACATATTTAGTATTAAAATATTTCATGTTTTTGATTCCAATTCTTAATATAGGTACTGTTACTAGGTAATACTCCGAGGTGACTACACCGGAAGAGGAATCTGATCTAGAGATTTTCAATTTAATTTATCGAAGCCGGAATCGGAATAGACGATATGATAATTGTGAAGTGCAGAGCTAATTAAATAATTGAAAAATAAATAATTAGTCGAACATAAATAATAATATGAAGGTAACATCGAACAATAGAAAGTGTGCTTAATTTAAGATTTTAAGTGTATTTGAATGAATTTAAAAATAACACATTATAATTAATAAACAAAAGATTGTCAGCCTTATTGTATTAATAAGTTGCATTTAATCAGGTTTTTTATTTTTATTAACGCAAGATTTAAAGATGTTTTAGTTAATATAATATCATAAATATCATAAACGTGTCTACTTGAGAAAAGTAATCAATAAAGATTTTCAAAATGTGTATCATCCACTTTTTGGTTTTTTCAATTGATCATCTTAGACTCAATGTATTGCTGTTTTTGTAATAACGTTTTTATTTTGTTTCAAAGCATAAGCAGTAATAAAAATTTCATAGATGACTTTACAATGTGGCATCCTGTAAGAAGATAAATGTATTGTATTTGATACACTACAGTTAAATTTTACTCTATTAACTATCTAATTTTACTCTATTATCTATCTTCTATTTTACTTTATTATCTATCACTACAGCTAAATTTTACTCTGTTAACTATCTTTATAAAAAGTAAACAATAATTTTTAAAATATTAATGTAAATGTCCTGAAAAAATAAATAAGAAAAAACTAAAACTACTCTTTGTATTGTAAACAAATGAAACGGTAAAAACTTTAAAATTCGAAGGCTCGTTGTATTTAAGTACTTGACCTTCGGCTAAACGAAGCACTAAATCTTTTGGAGGCTCCGTGGAAGCCTTAAATTTATATGCACTCCGATTGAATAATTCAAGTCGTCCTCAATCTGATGTCGAAAAGTCGTAGTTGATCAAAGAACCAATGAATTCGTTTGACAGATCAATGACAAATCAATATCATTTAGTACGTCGGAATTTTCTAAAAATACACATTTTTTTTTGTTGTAAAGTATATAAATATAAAGACTTAAAGAATGTATTGAAAATAAGACACGGACTTAGAGGACACAAATAAGACGCAGGCGTAGGACTTTAAAGGGTTTCCTAAGTTAACTTATAATCGTTTAGATCCTTCGATTCTCAAAAAATCGAGTATAGTTTTGAAGAAAAACAGTGATATGAATAAGTTGCTTCACTTACACTCTTATACAGTATTTAGTCTATTATATATTTAATAATTCCAAAATTAAAATTATTTAATGCATAAACTAAACTAATTGCGGAAGGCCTATGTCCAGCAGCGGACTGAAGACAATGACAATGAAGAATGCATGAACCAAATAATGTTGTACATTATGTAAATTAATGTGGTGATGTAACTAGTGTAAATCGTAATCCTTTATAATACTTGAACGGTTAATAATAATATAAAAATAATAATTGACCCATTTGTCATTCCACTGTTGGAATATGGGTCTCCTCTCATATTGATAGGGTTAAGGCCATAGTCTGCCACGCTGGCCAAGTGCGGGTTGGCAGACTTCACACACCTTAAAATTTTTTTTTATAAATTCTAAGGTGTGCAGGTTTCCTCGCGATGTTTTACTTCACCGTTATCAAGTGATATTTAAACATAAAACGCGTTTTTTGTAAAGAGATGCGCGCCCTGGATTTGAACCCAGTACCCTCGGAATAAGAGGCTGATTTCTTAACCACTATGCTATCACTGCTTGAACGGTTAATCCTATCATGTATAAAAGAGTTTGTTCACACAGTTTAATTTCTGTAAAAATGCGTAAAGTATTACTTTTACACAACAGATATTGAGGTAAAACAATTAAATACTAATTAGTTATATTCTAACTGTTTAACCTGGATATCGTTAACTACATATCTGTATGTTTGGCACTCGACTATTCTGCCTGCTCTCTAAGTACCTGGCAGAACGATAAAATAACTACATCCGTGTAGTTTTGTTGTTAATGCGAAAAAAAACGTAAACAAGAAACAGAATTTGCATTGTGATGTTAAAATAATGAAAAAGTTAATACGTATTTAAAATCTATTTATTGCGAACTACCGGGATTTCACTTCTGGGCAAATATGACCCACCTGTTATTGTCACAGAAAGTAAAAAAATCAAAGGCAAACATGATAGGTAAAGTTTTTTCAATATCAATTTGTGATGATTACTTGCTTTGCATTATTTTAATACAAAGAAGTTGATGTTGTATCCAAGTCTTAGCGTAGCAACAGGTTTTTAATATATATTTACCTTATAAGAGTAATTTATTAAATGATAATGTTTGTGAATGTTAAGCATTATCACAAAGGACGTTCTAACTTAGCTATGATTCTTCTAAACTCCGACGGACCATGGACTGAAGACTTCTACAATTTAGAGGTTAATTAGCTAGACCAGTATGGCAACAAAGACAATATAAAAATAATAATTGTCTACTCTTTACAGCTTCTCATACAAGTTTTTAATGTAACTGTTTTCTTGGCACGACTATTACGATCTATGTTTTTTTGCCGCCATTTTTAGTGTGGCACTCAGGTACATATAAGATCCTTTAGTAAATGTAAATACTAACCTATATCAGCTGCGCAGATGCCGACCAGCATCAGTATGGCACAAAACTTTATCACGGCTGACGCCATAACTTATAATTATGTTTTAACGAATAAATAGAAAAAAACGACGTATCTTCGCGCGGCACGCGGACGACTAACATTGAACATGGCCTTACAGCGGCTTATATGGACGATGCGTTGTTGAATCACACAATTTTTGTATACAACATTTATAGATCACGCCAATCTGTTTTTGTATTTTCATTGTTTATTTGTAATTTTATTAACTGACTAATAACGACTGGTTTATTGTTCTTTTGTCGTAATAAATTTATTTTAAATTCTAAAGCATTAGCTTAATTTATAGGTGCAGACAGATGTACCACTGAATATTGTTATATTATTGTTAGTGAACCCAATTTTTATAAAATGTATGACGTAGCGATGATTAAATTAGTGAAAACCGTTATTTATACATGTAATATAGATATTTCGATTACATAGAATGTTAAGTAATTATTAATGATTTGTTTATTAATAATATCATTTGCAAGAATTGGTAACGGATTTTTGAAAAACCGGTTTCAGTTGAGGCAGCTGGAAGGGCATGTCATTACTAAAGGACGGTAGTAAATCTAGATGTCTTGGCAGTATGAATAAATATATACATATATACAAGTATATACAAATATACTATGTTATGACTCATTTACGTGAATACAAATAAAATGTATACGAATATAAATAAAATGAGCTGATCAACGTTGAGTTTTAATTTTATCTGTTGGCTACTGTTCGACCCTATGCTTTTTGTGGTAAATCATTTCATTTTTAACTGTTGGAAGTTAAGATTAACCAAAGCATAGTATTTAAAAATTCTATTGAATTTCTCGTTGGTCGTGTCATTGCAAACGCTAGAGCAGAGGAGTCTCTGCATACCTCTTCGGGAATTACAGGCGTGATTATACGTTAAGAATTCAAATGAACCCCATAATTAATCTAATACACATTAATTGGGAAGCGCTAGGTTGTGGGGAAAATCTTTATATATATATATTTTGTGTTCGTGTGCATGTGACTGAACTCCTTCTAAAGGACTGGACCGATTTTAATGAAATTTTTTGGGTGTGTTCAAGGTAATTCGAGAATGGTTTAGATTCATAATTTGGTCC
>DWME01007257.1:0-12796 GCA_018244795.1 Parelbella ahira ahira
TAATGCACATCCACGAATTTGAGGTTATGTTTATAAAATGCAATGACAAAATAGCGCGTTCGTATGATTTTGATACTTTTTGTTAATACTTTTACCTCAAAATAAAATTACATATTTTATGTAAATCTGTTAGTAGTGCCTATAAAGCGAATTGCAATAGAAGGAAAAAAAGAGGTATTTTCTCAACTCCAGGAAAACAGATTGGGGCGACCTAAAAATTAAAAGAATTGGATTATTTCGAATTATGTGCAATCATAGCGTGGAATATTTGGATGAAACAATTTTTGAATCTGACTAAAAATAGATTTATACTGGTACTTTGTTTTTAATAAAATAAACATAAGTATGATATATTTTATTGTCATCATAATATTAGCCAATAATACAAATTGTTCATATAAAATAAATATTATCCATCTAAGTACCAATGTTTATGTTTTTGTTACCCTTAGTGCCTTAATTACTGAACAGATACATTGGAAGGACTTTTTTATTTTACATGATATTACTCAGGTTCACTCAAAATAATTCGCGGGAAGAAGCTAATAATAATCTGAAGTCTATAGAGATCATCTGCGATAAATAATGATAGCACCTCATAAAACCAGTCGATGTGCACATTAATTAGAAGGTGAAAAAATAAACAGAGTATCAAAACCGTTCTTGTCGTATATAAGGTTGCAATATGCGCGATAGTAGCGCCCCTATTTAATTCACGACTTTCTTACCTTGAGATTGCTAACTCAAAACAAAACCGTTCTTTGACATTCCTGTTTCCTTTTAAATAATATTTAATGTAATGTACTCTAACTTTAATAACATACCATACTTACCACTACAGAATATGTCAATAGTTAACCCATTTATGAATAATATCCATCCTTCTACTTTGCAGAATGGCCAGATTTCAGGGCTAAAAAATATTTGTCATTATGAAGAAATGTCAAGTCCATTGTTATTTGTATGTGAACACTACAGGCGCCGAGAATATCCATGTGAATTATATAATACAAATGGTAGTACAAATTCTGATTACATTTTTCTTGTGAACAAATTGCTGCTGATACGTACTACTGTTTAATAGAAATTCTAGTCTAGCAGCGTTCGTTTATAATGGCTACTCCGACTGTTTTGCGAGTGAAACGCCGACTGGAGGATAACCCCCAGGATGCTCTAGTTCTGCTTTGTAAACGTATGAAGACAGACGAAGAAGAAATATCACCCTCATTGTTTGTTTTTCGTGGAACTGTTGAAAACCAGGTAACATTTCTTAAATGGAACGAAGTTATTGTCGTACATTTATACGAGAATTGTTTACTATTAATTGTCTCGTGTTTATACACATTCTTATATATGCATCGGCTTGAATCACGTATGTTATATGAGTTGGTCTAACTAGGTCCAACTAGCCGCCGTCGTCAGTATCTGCCGCGACCTCACTGCAATCAGAGGAAGCTTATGCAAAAGGGCCTCGTAATGTCCACAACATACGTGAGTTAAGCCGATTTAAATACAAAGTAGGATGCCTAGGTCTTTGGGCCTATACATTTTTTCTGCATATACCCCAGAGATTACCAACTTTAATGACATTTATGTAAGTATTGTGGCTGATAAAGTAGCTACAACTTTGTCTGTTCACTCAAGATCTTTTACTTCTACTTTTAGGTGGTAATCATCTCTGAGAAGCACATATCTGAATTAATTATTATTATAAAATTATTTCAGGAACCAATAGAAGTGAAATCCATTGTCCCGAAAATAAGTGTGAAGCTGAAATCTGTGACAAATGTTAATGACATCATTAGCAAGATAAGAAAAGAAAAGAAGGATATAGCTTCAGAGAATAGATATGAAATTGTCAATTGCAGTAGAGGTATAACAGAGGACAATGCTACTGAAGACAACAACCTGTTTGATTTGGTCGACTTGCAAAGAACAAGTGATGGGTCTAACGATTTTAAATACACATACGACTTGTATACACCTGCCAAAGAAGACTTTGATATATCAATGTTGGATAAACTAGTCAGGTACTAAAATCATAAAGTAATGTATAATAAGACCGAGGCTCAACTATCTTGACCGAAATGTTCAAGTAACTGATGGGGGAGTGAGAAGTATCTGAAAGTGGTGTGAATGTATGAAGGGAGTGATGAAGTGGAAGTCTGTTTTAAATAATAACATTTGTTTAGGTTTCATGACTAATCTAACTGCTTTTTAATAACTGTTCACTTGAAAAACTGCCTTGTTGATCTAGTGGTTGCAAGCGCAACTGACGATTGGGAGGTCCTGGGTTCAAATCATGGGTTGGGTACTATTGGATATTTCTAATTTAAAATTTCTAGCAGTGACTCCGAGCTGGAATTGTGGCCTGTGCATAGCAATAAGCTCTCTACCTATTCCATGGGACTTAAAAATAACTGGTGAAATTTGATAGTGTACTGATAGTGTACTCCTCTGCCTATCTCTTTGGGAATTATAAGCATTATGTTACATTTGTAAGGCAAAATAATTTTTAATGTTACAGCATAGAAAATTATGAGACTAACCTTATCTTGGGTACATATCCAGATGATGAAGAGCCTGGGTCTGATGACCAACAAGATGATGATGATGATTCAAATGATGAGAACAACTGGAGGAATGAGTACCCTGACTCCGAGCCTAGCAGTATTGATGAAGAGGATATGGTTAAAGCTATGCAGAGGTGCGATATAGGTATGATGTTTATTAATATCATAATTGATTATATTTTGTAAGCTGAAACATCAACTTTCTATTTTACGAAATGGAAATTGTTTCAGCAGCGAATTTTGCACGCAAAGCTGAATAATTGAGCCCCGGTCCGATATTGGAATCAATGTAAAAAGTTACTCATTTCAGTGAAAAGTGAACCTACATAGTGAAAAGTGGGTGTACTATATTTCTCTATCCAGTACATTCAATAGGTGTGATGTTATGTTAGTACCAAAGCAATTATGTGCCTTTGTATTTAATTGCATAGGTTATTCTATGTTCCCAATTTTTTAATCAGGCTTCTGATCAATTGGTCTGCTGCTATGCTGACTGATCCAAGAAAGGGTTGTGGGTATCTGTGTTTTTAAAATTATTTATGTCACTGTGGAAAACTATGGCCTTAACCCTCTCAATATGAGAGGAGATCCATATTCCACCAGTAGAATTACAAATGAGTCAATTCTTATTATTATTTAATTATAATTTGTGGCAGTGAATATTAAGAAAAAATCGTATTTAACGGTTCTTTGCCTAACATATCATAAGCTTTATCTAGTTTGGCCTTAGATGGCTGTGTGTGAATTGTATAATACAAAGAAAATAGAGATAATTAAAAATATTTCTGTTAAACATTTGTTCTAAAATCCAGGTTGTCTTGTTGGTCTAGAGGTTGCAAGCGCGACTGCCGATCGGGAGGTCCAGGGTTCAAATGCCGGGTCGGGTACTATTGGATTTTTCTAATTTAGAATTTGTAGTAGTGTCTCTGAGTCTGGTGTAGGGCAATAGGCTTACCACCTCTTCCATGGGACTTAAACGTAACTGTTGAAATGTTGGTGAATCTTCCTGCCCCTTCAGGGATTACATGCATGACTACGTTTTAAAATGCTTCATTGTAAGCAATAAAGCAAAGATAAAGATGGAAGATTTTAATAATGCTGTATTTAAGGTATGTTTAAGGTATAAAACATCAGTATTTGTATAATGGTGAAAGATTAAATGTTTTATTAAGATAATGACATTACCACATATTAAATTGACATGTTTATTGCCTACAAAGTAAAACAACAGTAGTATAATGCAGTTACAATAAAATAGGAATCATAAAATGTTGATCATTGTGTTGATTATTCAAGGACAGAATTCTTAGCATAGATTCTCCTCCTTTCATAAAGATCTTACAAATACCAGACCATGTTAAGACACTCAAGCATTTCTGGGCATCTTTTACAGATAATGATCTATCAAGTGACACAGAAGAAGATAAAATTTATGATGAACCACAAGACTTGTTCGGTGAAGATGCAGTACGATATGGAGAGGCTTATGCCAAGTACAAGGCTAAAGTTCAAAACGAAAACTCAGATTTGACTGATAGTAACTATGTACAATGTACAAGGATCAAAGATCTGGACGATGAGAAAATTGAAGGGTATAAGGATGATAGTGATGATGGATTTTACTATGGTCAAGAGGAAAATACTGAACAGTTCCGGAAACAGTATGAGGACCAAGATTCATCTGATGAGTACACCCCAGATTGAGACTTTTTGATTTATGTTTGTAAGATGAATAAAAAGTAGTATTCTTTTATATTTTATACTTGAATGTTCTGAATTTACTAAAGACTATTCTAATTATAATATGGTTTTAATAAATATTTCAATGAAATATGGAGTTTTATTTTGTCATATAATATATGATATAGAAGTCCTGCTGCTGGTTTGTGAATATTTGTGCAGTCTGATGTAATGAACAACCATCCTACCCACGAAACAAAATGTGTCTATGTTATGTACACTTGGCTTGTGTAGACACACCTTGTTTAATGACGGCCATAAGCTAATACTACACACTAAAGTATACTAACATGCTGGGAATTACTAACCCGTTTGACGCCTGTGTTAAATTCGTCGGGTAGGTCGAAGGAGGGTCTTCGAAGTGTAGAAGCTCAGTGAAAACTATAGATTTTTTATAAATCTCCAAATGGGTGCAATTAGTGAATTTTTTTGTCAATTTTTATTTAACGATGCGAGTTTAAGGACCGATGTAATTTACATCTCATTCATGTCTCGTAAATATTTTCAGCTAAATTATGTTTTGTACTTATCATTACCAACAATAGATGGCGCCAGTAGTATTTTAAAATGAAATGTGTATGAAATTGACATATTTTTTTCTTGAACGTTAGTTGATTTTCGCGCACAACCCTTTTGGAAATGTGATTTTGACTTTTTTCCGCCTCAGAGACAGAAATAAGTTATTCATTACGTCCCAATACGGGTTATAGTTAGATTGTTTATTCAGTGGTTTTTCAACGATATTGTGAAGCTTATGCGATAAAGCCGCGGATGGCAAGTCTATTACATAATAAGATATCATATCATTCAAATAAATTATTCGACATTCGAAATATCGTTAAATAAGTTACTTTTACTCCATGTTTATAGGGTGCATTTTACTACGGTTCATGACTATCTTCTCATAGATGGTTGCCAATAGAATGATTGTAATATTTAAAATATCAAGCACCCCATGCTTTTTAATCTGGATTGAATTATTCTGTTAATAATTTAAATTTTATTATTATATAATTTTATTTTGAGGTGATTCATTATGATTGATTGTTCGATCTTCTACTACTGCAATATTAATCTCTTTTGTCATTAAAAAATATTTTCTAGTTTTTAGTTCGATTAGCAAAACAAAAGTGTTTATTTAGGTTTTTTAAACTATTATATAATAATGGTTAAATATTAATGTATTAAACTGACACACTGTAATAATATGTAGTAATAAATGTTACGTAAAATAAAAAAATGTTTTTCTTTGTAAAAATATTTATGGCAAGACTAAGTATTGTGGTGTGTTTATATGAAAGTGTTAAAAAATCAACAAGGCTGGCGAATTAAACTTCCAATAAGTCTGTAATGCTAGTCTTAAGTATATGATAAATAAATAAATAATATCAGCTTCACTGATAGAATTGAGCATAGAAAGAAATATTGTTGCAATTGTCGATGATACTGATATATGTATATATATATATATATTTTAATTAAGCAGCATGATGCCTGCCAGTTGTAATTTGCTTTTGGTAATATAAAAACCTGTTATCTTTAACATATTATACAACACAGCTATGAAACATGTAATTATTTTTTACTATTAATTCTACGTGAGATTTATGTTTTGTTTTAAGTATATTTAGAAGTTTCGCTAAAATTTTATTTTTGCTCAACTTCGTAACCTATTTATTCACTCAAGTATAAAAAATAACATGATTTTTAACTAACACATGACTTACATGACGCAATATGAACGTGACTTACGTGAAGTACTCTTTCACATATTTCATATACCTAATAAAACTAAATTATAAATGAGAACGAAGTTATGTTCCTAGATATCCGAATTAGGCAACTGAAATGTTTGCGAATCAATTTTTAAATATTTTGTATTAGGGACATTAACGTGTTTGTACTAAGTAGTTAAAATACAACCTAAACAAGTATCTTAAGGGTTGTCTTCAAACCCTATTGCAATATTGCTAGATATATTTATTATTTTAGTTGTTGTCTCCTGGAAAAAATAAAATGTGGATAGTCTTATTTTAAAATAATGAAAATGAGTAATAATCGGTAGACCTTTAAATAAAACAAACACAGTATAATATGTGATAAATAATTTATTGTCGGGCGTATTTTTACAATATCATTGTATGCCTACATCAGTTTACGTGTATTATCACTTTACTCAACATCCTATGATTACAATTTGGATCTGTAAGGAATTACGACTTACAATATTTGCCATTTTATTATCTGTCAAATAGCCATAAACTAAAGTGTCTATGTTATTTCATAGTAATAAAGAGAACTTTATATCACATAATTTTTTATGTACTCTGCCATAGAATATTTTTGAAAAGTATTGTCTATGGCCATCTGTACAGATAAACACATTATTTTAAGCGTTTATTTTTATATATTTCGACTAACAATGAATTGAGAATGATTTTTATATTTTATGTCAAGCCATAACTTTATTCGAGAATTTCTTATATATAAACACTATTATAACAGAGATGTATGGCACGTCACATCAGATGCTGGTTTACTTACTTTTCATAATGTCATGATGAATTACGTAATTATGTACAGTCGTTAACAAAAGTCATATATTATTGGTGTAGTACACAAAACAAATAAGGTATTCGTATTTTGAAATATTTTGACAGTATAAAATTATTCTGTATAATATTTGGAAGTATTTACATAAATTTCATGGCAAATTGCTTGCGAAAATTATCTTGTATATGGATACGTGACCGATGTTATCATTTTCCTGTTGTATACAATAATTAAAAACATTCTATGTGATGCACGCTTTTGTTATCGACTATACGAAACCCGAGGAACATATTTAAGTTCAAAATTACAATCCTTCGAGACTTATTCCAAAATTACAGACAGAGACGAACACAAATGAATACACGAATTTATATGTAGGTAGGTATATCTACGGAATAAGTCTTGTATTCACTTAATTCTATAACTATAATTAGTGAGATACCTATAAATGCAAATTACGATTAATCTAGCGATGCTTTGGCATAGACAAAACATGGTATTTAGCGAATTAATGTCATCATAGATCGTTTACACACTTTCACAAACCCATTTCGGCGTTTTGTGGTTACTGCAAGACCGTTTCAAGAAAAGTTACAAACGCAAAATTTTAAATGATACAATCTTATATGATTTGTGTACAACTATTTTAGCAGTATACAATTATAATTTTATTTTATTTTTTTAATACATAAAGCCTTGGTAGGATAATTCCTAATTCCAAATATTAATGACGTGTAAAAGTGTGCATAATATACATATACTATATTTTTAAACTTACAACCGCAAGGGAGAGTGATTAAAACACACATGTGTCAAAAATCGCAATATTAGTAACCGTGGAATATTCATACATTAAAATTAAACCAAAAATGTATCACTATAAATCGTGGATAACTGTTTCAAGAGACGACAAGTAGCTTTAAGCTTATAGAAGTTTGAGAGAGATGCAGTATACATATTCAGAGTTTCAATTATAAATCGGATCAGTGACCACTGGATATCAAAAAATTAGAAACGGAATGAGCATTAATTGCTTTGCAAGGAATATATTTATAAAAATTCACCTAAGAATAAAAGTTTTAATGTTAAACAAAATTAACAACAAAGAAAATACAATCGCCTAGAACAAATGGTAATAAAATTTAGTTACAATGCGATAATATCTTTACAAATATTTACAATTTGGTATATTTAAACGTATACTAATACAAAGACGAAAGACATTTAACTTTGCTAACTATATATGAATTTACATAACAACTTTTAACATTTGAGGGCTTGTATGTACAATGCCGAAATTCCATTCGTTCTTAACGCCGCAACCATTCATTCGTTCACATGCGAGTGAAATAATGGTTTTGAATTTCGAAACGTCAAATTGGGCTTTGATATGCAAATACAAGTCTTATATAGAATAACTTCTTTTTTTATATAATCAATAGGTATAATTATTGCACAATATTGGAATATAAATGAAAAAAAAAACGAGACTACGTTCTCTTATATTACTAAATTTCACAAATAAAACGCTCGTAAGCAAATGAAGCATTTGTCGATGATATTTCGCGAGCCATAAGGAATAATTTAAGAATTAATTTTTTGAGAAGTGTCAACAGGAGTCCGTGTGGTTCACAGTATCGGCGCGTCGTTGACCCGCGGCGGCGGCACGTTGTTGTTGGCGGCCGCGTCCTGGTTCGCACCGCTGCAATAGAACTGCTTGTGAGCTTTGTACGTGTTCACGTACTGGAAAGATATGTTACACGATTTGCAGTAGTTTGGTGTTTCTTCCGCTTCCGGCTCTAGTTCTTTTTTGATGTCCGCCGGAGGGATGGGTGAGGTTTGCTCTTCCGGTTCTGGGTTTTCTGTCGCGTGGACCAGCCTCGCGTGCCTCACCACGTTGCCACGGTACGTGGAGGTGTAGGCGCAGCTCCCGCACCGGTGGACCCGGTCTCCGCCCAACGCTGGACTGGGAGACGTCGCTTCGCGATTATCCTCTTCAACAACGCATGCGATATAGCTCTCCTCCTAGAATAAACGAAACATTTAACCTAATTAATGATTTAATTTGAATATAAAAATATCAAAATTTAATATATTAGGAATATTTTATTGTGAATTACTTTTTCTAATATGAATAATTATTATTCCAACTATTTATCATCGCGTCCTTTACAAAGTGATAGATCAGTATAAGTACTGTAGTTGAAGTAAGTATAAATGTTACATTACAAGTGGCACCTGGACTAGCAGTTTTATAAAATTTTTCAAAATACGGTAATCACTTTATACCTCATTACTTTCGTATTAACTTAACGTAAACGTAGCTGTCTGTATGCACCTTTGCTGTGACGTTTGTACGCCTATAATAACATTTTATTAATATCTAAGAAAAAATTTGTGATATAAATGTTATTACCTGCAAATCAGACGGTTTTTCTCTAAAGTGCATGCGTATATGAGTGCGCATGCCTCGCAGCGTGTTCCCTCTGTACCGGCAGATGGTACAGCGGAAGGCTTTGACACCCGCGTGCGTTTCCATGTGGCGTTGAGCCGCTGCTGCTGTGGGGGATACCACGTCGCAGCAAGGACATTTCCATCCTCCTTCTGATCCCGACGACGGTCGAGGTACTTCGGGAATGCTTCGTGGAGATCGCGTTTCCCGTTTCGTGCAATAGAAGGACTGATGGGTAGTAAGGTTGTCTAGTGAACTGAAGTGTATACCGCACGCCATGCAAATGAGCTGTCGGTATTGCGTAGGCGGACCGAGCTCAGGCGGAGCAGGACTCTCTCTCTCTTCTCCGCCACCAGCCGAGCAGTAGTGCCGTTTGTGTACACGATAGTTTTCGTATTTGCAAAATACAATATTGCATTCCTTGCATTTCGAAGGGCCTTGCTTCACTAAAACTTGGGGTGACGTAGCGGTAACAGGTAACTCGGAAGCAAGTCGCAAGGCAAGCGCCGGTGGCAAGATCGGCGGGGGTACAACTGGAGCGAATTTTTCTTCTGGCGGTGAAGGTACACTAGGAGGTTTCGGTGTGGGACCTCTTGAATTGCGCCGCCGTCTCTTTGGCGAACTTTCCGCGCTAGGTGACGACGATCGTCTTAAAGGTGACGGTGTTCCCGGTGAACCGGGAAGAGATGGTGCGCAGACAATTTGTTCCGGTGTCGCTGATCGTATTCTATTTTCTTTCTCGTGATCATCAGTTGTTACAGACTCGGGAGACCGGCGCACACTCAAATCCAATGGTGTGGCGCCGTCTCGTGACGGTTCACACCGTCGGTTTGCAGCTTTTAGCACCTCTGGTTCCTTCCCTTCCGTATTCATATTTAATAAGCCTCGAGTTATAGGTTGAAAAGTTCCATTTGGTAACAAAAAGCATGGGGTATCTGGGTCTGGTAATGTTGCACCCGGAAGAGTGCTGGCGCTTCGTAGTATAGAATATGGAACTATAAGTATGGGATTTGTAGGTAACGCAATAGCATATTGGTTTTGAGATGGAGGAGTTGCTCCGGGAGACGGAGGTGCAGAACCGGATGTGGCGGAGCCTCCTCTGGCAGCGGCTAATACTTGTTTGACAACTTGCCTTGTATTGCAGTAATGAGCTTTATGTGCGCGATACGTTTTTACTGAACTAAAAGGTATATCGCAGTCAACACAATATCGATCTTGTGGCGTTGGAGCCTCTGTGCTTTCACCATTTGAGGTAGGCGCCGGCGCAGGAGTTCCACTGCTAACCGGTGAAGAGGAATGCATCCGCATATGGCGATTTAAACTAACTTTTTTGTCAGCGCTATACGAACAGTAAGTACAAGCATATTGTTTTCCCGGAGGTCTTGGCGTTTTTGCTTCACTACTCGAATCATCCGCCGCGTCTGTGGGCCCATCCGTAGAATCCGGTTTCGGTCTTCTCTTTGAACAATAATGTTCTTGATGCGCTTGTAAAGTGCTTAATGAAGAATAACGAATGCCACAGGGTTGGCATGTATATCCAGGCGCGGCCGTTACTGGGAACAGCGAAGGAAAAGCGGCTGCAGCTGACAGTGCTATATTTTCTCTTGTCTGAGGTGCAGGAGGTGGTGGAGGAGATGGAGAAGGCGGCTCATGTTTGAGAGATGTTGCTTGTGGTGCGAGTGCTGGATCTGTAGCGAGGCTTGCGTTGAGACGTAATCTTGGCGGCGAAGCGACAAGTGATCCTTCCGACGCTGGCGATGCGTCCCTGCTTGACGCGGCTCGCTCGCCCCCAGAGCTCGGCGTTCGAGGTTCTCCCGGCATGGCCTCGCTCTCGTTTCCCCATTCCTCGTCCTCACCTGAAAATAAAAGTTACATTTACTTCGTGGAATTTAATAAATAAAATCACAAACAGAAGTCAGTCTGATAGGGCTAGTGAACAAAAAGAAGTCCCCGCCACAGTATCGGGTCCTATTAGTGTTGTTAATAGTAGAGCGATGCTAAGTTGGCAGTGGTTTTCTCGCGATAGTCGTCACTCGTCACGTTTTGCTCGCTATCTGTCGACGTCAGTCAGATCGGGGCTGCGCAAGTCGAGGCATACATTAGCGCTCCTAATTGAGACGTGCTCGCGGTATGTAAATTTTGCCGCGTGGGTGGGGTATAAAGGGTTTTAAGAAATGCGAGAAATGGTTTATAAGGATTTCCTTGTCATGAAATCTGCGCAACGATCCATCAATACGAACCGGTCGAGACAATGCCCGTCCGTCAATAGCGCGAGCGTGAGCCTGCGCTCGGCCACCGGCCAAACAGAACAAAAACTTAACGGGCCCTCTTGTAATTGGATCTGATTTCCAGAAAACGCTCGCTCACCTTCCTTTTTGAGCGACAACGATCTCACCCGAGCAAGGAATTAACCTATCTTTCGCGCAGCGATCTCAACTCAAAACGCCAATTAATGAGAGGCTCAACTTCATTCTCTTGCCCCTGTGAAGATCATTATATGGGCACGACAGCGAGATGGACGCGACGATTGGTGCGCGAGCCGACCGCCATCTCGCGGTAACGAATACGACTCGAATCGGATTGCGTTCAGGTCACGCTATCCTAGTCAGCGGCCGCTTCGATTGGTCGTTTTGATTTCGCGTTGACGCGCGATTGGTCCGGCTAATGCTCGCTTTATCTGGCAGCTTAATGTTGGCGTCATACTGAACGCGAGTTTATCGCGGCTCGTTAGTTGCGTTGGAGCTCCCGTTTTTCGCTAAGTAAGTTATAACTTGTGATTGTTGGGAAAGGTTGAATGTTCAATCAGATAGATGGCGTGACTCGGCGTCGTTTAAGCAACGCTCGCGAAACCGAACGTCGATTCGTTAAATGATATTCATCAGCGCCCTTTTGTCTTTATAAACATGTCAAATAATGCTGCCTCCGAGGGGGTTTTATGTGAGAGGGCAGACATGCAACTCGTATAACTATTTTGTTTGAAAGCTCGAGTACCCGCATAGTGTTAGTGGGGAATAGACAGTGCGATTTCTCGTTTATATGAGCACTTTGAATGCAAAGGAACTTTCAAATCCTAGGTATTATAACGTTGCAAATATTACTGGTTGTTGTTTAAACTGTATGATAAGTTTGAGTTGGCATAAACAAGGTTGGCGCAGGCTGTATGGGCGCGATAGGCTTTGCGTAGACATTGTACTGCTGAGTTGATAAAATTTGAATTTACGTAAAGGTAAAATGATTTAAATGTTTCGTGCAATATTCTGAAATATTATGGCAATTTAGGTGAATAGTTTGTTTAGATGTTCTTACACGAACTGATTTTCATTTATCATTTTCATAACATTCATAACATGTGATTAATTTAATCCCCGATGGGGTAGGCAGAGGAGTGTGGTAGTACTTAGACTCCCACGTTTCACCAGTTACGTTTATGGCCCAGGGAATAGGTGTTGAGCCTATTGCCATACACTGGGCACTATTT
>DWME01007258.1:0-12793 GCA_018244795.1 Parelbella ahira ahira
GTAACTGGTGAAACGTGGGGTGTAGTACACCCCTCTGCCTACCCCTTCGGCGATTACAGGCGTGATGATGTTACATTAATATTATATTACATTGATGTTTATGTGACAAAATCGCTTTACTTACGACCCTTGAGACTATGGGCGTCTTCGGCATCGGCTCCACCATACGTAGCGGTATTACTAACGTGCGATGGACGTCCCATACCAGGTGACGCCCCAGACTCCACGGTATTAAAGTTATCCCATCGGGTCTCTTGCCATCGTTTCTCAAAAGACCAGTGGGTTCTAATGTACCTGGCACTGAAATGGTACCAAGAGCTCGAAGTACTACATCGTTTAAGACACCGTGGCAATATAACCTGCCAGCGCTCCTAGTACAGGACAATCCATGTCCACCAAACATAATTCGAAATATATATTTTTTTTATTGTATTATTTTGACAGCCGATATTAATTGTCTTGTTAAATTAAAATATTCAAAATTATGTAAGTTTCACTGTCGATATCCTTCGATCTTTTAATTTTTTTTTGGGACATCGATAACAGTGTTAAAATGTCAATCATTTTAAAATAAATAATGTAATTAATTTATTATATAAAAATAGACTAAAAATCATTAGATATCATATGTAATAATAATGTGAAAATTCCATGTAAATCTAATTTTATTATTAACTATTTCATCATATCTTACATGACCGTGATGACTCCAGTAAGTGAGAAAAGAGCAACGCTTAAAAAGCGGGCCCAGAACTGAAATATGTACATTAAAATGGGGCTTGGGGCAAAAAGAGAAATGACAAGTTTGCGCGCGGAACGGAGACAACACGAGGTGGCGCCGCTGTCGTCACTAAACTAACAATTTATGCATGGCCCCTAATGGGTCGCTCCATCAGGCTGTTTGCGGACGCTTTCTATGAAATTTTATTCGGTAATAGCACGTAGACCTTCAATTTTGACGCTTTGAATCGGCCGTGGTGCCCTGGTTTATCCTTAAACGGATTTATTTATTCATGTTGTCATCAATACTCGTTAATTAATATCATACGTGGTATTTTGTTCTTTATGAAATATCATAATTATCTAAGGATATTTGCATAAGTTTATAGTTTGTATTATTTGATCCGGTATACAAGAGTGACATTCGCGAAAAAGTTGGTTTATCATTTTTGTTATTTTTTAAAATTATGTCGTTCTACTGTTGGATACGATTCTCATCTCTCAGTGGGTAGGGCCATGGACACGGTCTGATGACTTTATATTCCTTAGAAAACGTTAGGTTTCTGCAGGTTATCTAAAGATTTCATTTACTGGAAATAAAAATAGATTCATCTGAAAATTTTAAATTTTAAAACTATGCTATCTTTTAAAACACAAATTACTTTTGTGATAGTTAGTATAAGAATTTTTGATGACTCTTTTGTGCAAAAACACAAATTTATTGGGGTATTATAATTCATATGCAAGCAAGTATATAACGTCTGACTTAAACGAATAACTTATAATACAGCGAAGTTCAACCACCTTTCAATTTTTCAACCAATATTATCATCGTAATGTCAACACGCTACGTCCTTTACATGGTAGGCAGAGTCCATCAAGTGGTAAATTAAATGGCTAAAAGTGTTTATTTTCCTTTTGTTCATAGTTAGGATTGCAAATATAAACACATTGTATGTGTTATAAAAACAAAACGACTACAGGTATACGTTGTACCTAACATAATATTCAATAATGATAAACTCTATGATAACGAAAATTAAATATATTCAGCTTATAAAAATCGGGAAATTTTTGGTTAGTTATTTCGCAAGTTAAAAGTTACTGCAAATAGCATGGGATAATGTGCTTCCTTTTATGTAAGATGTATGTATGTATAAAGATACAACTGCGTGACCCGGGAAAGCGTGATGTAAAGCGGTCGAATATTAGATAGTGCGGCAAGGGATCGTTTGACAAACACAACAAAACTAAAGGGAGAGAGGGAAAGAGAGAGAGAGAGTGAGGGAGAGGAAGAGTGAGCTCGCAATGCGTTGAATTGAATTCTTTCGATGCTTTTATCGGGTCTAAGCAGACGTGCCCGTTGTCTACTTAGGGCTTAACGACGTTTGCTTTGAAAAACGTTTACTATTTAAAAATAGAATAACGCTCTTTTCTTTGTCTCTTCCTATTTTCTTTTAAATACTGCTTATTTAATGGTATTTTCTTATTTGAAAGACTGTTCATTTGTTTGACGAAAATGTTTACACGTCGACGATAATATTTGTATGTACGTTGATAAAAACATCAGTTGCTTAACCCAATGTTATCTGGAACAAATCCATCGGAAATCCCGCAGCCCTCCTATTAGTGTACCGGGTACCTAAATTTTTAAAGGTTGCCCGCTAAACAAAAAAAAAGATTATAAGACTGACATTAAATCTGCTAAACAAAGTTTTGTTTTAATTCATTTTTCCTTGTGTATTCAAATTTGTGCATGCCAATTTTATAATCGTTGTGATAGTTTCTATTTTGGGTCTAAAAGGCGTGAAATATTGAACTTATGGGGATATCAAAATCTGAAAACCAAATAATTTGCTAATGAACAAATTGGCTACAACTGATCGTAAAAACTGAGCATCACATCACATACATATATGTGAATGCAGCTTTATAATTCATAGTAAAGCGAGAAGAAATTCCGCGTCAGCCCTACAGCTGCAATATCTCGAGACGGGAGAGCACGTATTTGTTTTACACTATGAACTTCAAAGTATTTATGCACGATTGAACCGAAATATACGATTACTGATGTACCTGCGTGCATACTGTCGTGCTTATTTACCATAGGGTTCCATAGAGAAAAAAATCCTGTTCACTATGGCCCTGACAAACGTCTTTTGCATTATGTATATTTATTAAAGTCGTCACATTCGCTCATTTATTAAGCGCACAATAAACCTGGACGTCTTCGATTTGATCGAAGTACTTACCTATATTGAAACAAATGAATAACGTACATAGCTTGGAGTGATTTGACCTTAAAAATACGATTTCATAAATCTCTTATAAGCGTAGTAAATTATATGCGGCCATCATTGGTATCTGTAAAAGGTAAGACAGATGAGCGACATTGTTTTATTAACTTTTTTTTGTTTATTGTTTTATGACCGCAGACAATTTATGTCGAGAAGAATATATTTTGCGTAAAACGATAAAACTTTACGAATGACCGATATCATCTTTGATAAAATTACGTTTCTTTTTACAACGATGTTTTTTAGTTAATTTATTGCCTGATAGTATAATGATTCGTGGAACAACATGTTTTTTAAAGTTATTTCTGTATTTCTAATATACTTACATGTATGTATGAAACATGTAATCAAATATATATTTATTAGCTTTTTAGATGTTTTGTTGAAATTTTGTCAATTTACCAACGAAATATTAATCAAGACTATTGATTTTTTGCGAGTATTTTATTGAGAGGTGTCAACAGGACGATTCAATTTTGTATTTGAGTTATATTAGTTTTTGTAGCATGCGAAATGTTTTGTTTGCGAAATTTGTAGCATTTGTAACACGTAGCAATATTTCGGCTTAGCTGCTACACGCCATTTACTGCTACTATAAAACTTTTCTTTTTAAAATCTAAGTCTACTCACTTATACAGCTTATCAGTGCCTATTAAAGATTAAGTTGATGTACGTTATTATTATATTATCACACCAGGTTCCATACCAGGTAGATAGGGGGCACCGAGTGCGGTATATCTATCTTTATAAATCTGAATTGCTTCTATATTCATCAGTATTTTCATGCAGGAGCGCCGGTTTTGTGCACAACATACGTAATCAAAATAATGCGCAAAACTTTCACTTATAATTGCGTCTTTTATCTGTTTCACTCTAACACAGATTGATTCTTATAATTAAAGCCTATCTTCCATGCATCAAATCATCATCCATCTATGAAACGATGAGCATATGGCTTAAAAATTCTGAGTCTCTTTTATTATCAGTACGGAAGTTTCTAGAAACGCAGCCTGTTCAATTAGACAGCAAGTACTGTTGTGATAACGCAACATCCTTTGTAACTATACAGGGCTTGCCTCTATGTAGCTATAGATCTAGGAAATGTAAAGGCTTAAGAAGTACTGATTCCAACATGACAACGCACTTAAACCGCGGCGTATCTAAGAATCTGTTCAGCTGCGATCTATCTGCTTTTATATGAAAATTGTATGGTCTTCGTACGATTAACTTTTATTCACATCATTAATACACCCATAATTAATTTATTAATGACTCTATCCATTAATTCACACTTCTCTTCAATGCATTTTGCTTTTAAAACACCTACATTTATATTACCATGAAAGTACGTGGCTTAATGACTTAATGATAGTTAATTGCTTAACTTTATTTTGTTACAACTCAATTTGGGTTAATGAATGTACTCAGAGAGCTATAAACAAGTCTTGATAGCCAATTGTTTAGTCGATCCCAGTCTCTAGAGACTGAGCTATTGTGCCTCAGAAGAGCCGTGGGCAGTTCACAGAAGTGTTTCGGTAGGCGCTTCGATAACCTAAGGCTGCTTATATACGAGTACACGGAAATAAACTTACGCAACGTTCAATAAGGCCGCTTATACACGAATATATAACATAATAAATACAGTATAATAATTTATATGATTATGTATACTAGACATGACTGCGTTTGTCCTAAGGAATATCATTGCGTGACAAATTACAAATTAGACGGACAGGAACTGGAGCTGATTATAATTACACCATATTTGCTATGTTCCTTATCATTGACTGCCTCGTTGGTCGAGTGGTTACAAGTGCGACTGCCGATCGGGAGGTTCTGGGTTCAAATCCCGGTTCGGGCACTAGTACCTTTTTCTAAATAAGAATTTCTAGTAGTGACTCGGAGTCTGGAATTGTGCCCGGTGATGGCAATAGGCTCACCACCTATTCCTTGGACTTAAACGTAACTGGTGAAACATGGGAGTGGACTACACTTCTCAGCCAACCCCTTCGGGGATTACAGGCGTGATGTTTCGTTTTTTTCCTTATCATTCCTGGATTATCATTCATTCTCTTCTTATTCTTATTCTTATTCTTCTTATCATTCCTTATCATTCATTCTCTCATCTTTTATTACTGTTTTATACTAACCAACTAATAAGCTTTAAAGAACTTGTACTGAGTTAATTAATTATTAATAATTGTTATTTACACTAACAGTTTTATCCCTGATTAGTTGCCAATATTAAGATGCGGCAGGACCCATTTTGTTATTGCTGTTTGCTCGAATGGACCCATTTGTTACCGATGTTTACCTACTCTATTTATTAGAATGATACATGCGAATATTAAAAAATACACTTTTTCAGAATAAAGTATCATAGTCTATGATGTTTTATACTAAGCATTCTTTCATATGAACTTAAAGGATTATTAACACAGGGGATTGTTCAATTAGTCTACGTGCTTAGTGGTTCAAAACAATAGACTAACGTGAATACTTAGATGACTATATGCTTAGATATTTACTAGCTACCCCTCAGCGTGTAGTGTCTATAGAAATTTACTGTCTTGCTGCATGGAACCACATCGAACATGAGCAAGAACTATTAAATATGGCAATACATACCTAGGTTTTAGCGTCTACTCGCATTTTTCATTATCTTGTAGTTTGACAGGTATCCATAGAATGCCATTTATCATTATATACACTCATTGTTAACAACAAATCGAGAATAAGTAAATAATGATAGTAATAAATGTGCATGTTATGTATCTAATATTATTAGTAAAATTTTAATATTGTTTCCAAGTATAAACTTTGGCATAAACGGTGTTAAAGTTTTAAGAATTGTTAAACACGGGTTTCCACTCAAAATGAGAAGGGTTAAGTGCGTGGTATTATTATTTGGAAGTTATCTATTTAGTATGTATATATTTTATATCTTGTCACACATTTCGGTCGCATTAAAAAAATCTGTTCGGACAAGTATCATTTACTGAAAATTAAGATGTACATCTCTTCGACTTAAATTTAGATGTCTATTGTCTTTTACATTTTTTTCTTGAATTGACCCATGACATAAAAAAGTTAGAAGGGTTAGAAAACATTCTAGAGACTGTTTTTATTTTATTCATATTATCACGGTTAGATGATTTATAAAAGTTACATAAAAATAAATATTAAGGAAATGAATGGAAGGAAGGTAAAGGAATAAACAGTACAGTGCTATATAAGTTTTTAATATTATTTTGTAAGTTCCATTGTTATTTTCTATCCTTACGCCAGATACTTTACGTGGTAAGCAGAGAACACCAAGCGCTAAATATCTCTATCCTTACAGATCTGACTTATTCCTACATTCCTCACGCTCATCCTTCATACACGAATGCTAGTTTCGGGGAAATCGGACTCTATAATCAGCCAGTACTTGACCTTTCTGTTCAATCTACGTGATCTGTAAGATCTCTTGTGGTATTTAGGTTATGATATATGAGTGCATTTCGCATGATAGCTTATAAGACGCAACTCTAAATCTTTTATGCTGCAGTTATCAAATATTTGTACTGCAGAATAGACCGGGATAAGCCGTGTTTGCGGCCGAGTCCTCGCTTCCTTGATAAGCGGTTACACGCACGGCTTCGGGAGACGACTGAGTTTGTTCAAGTCTTTTGTTGCGGAGAATGTATTTCGTTTAACATTCTCAACGTCTGAGCGATTATGTGTGTTTATTGGTTAACTTATGGCTTGGGTTATGGTATTACCATTATACTATTAAATGCCTATACTATAATTTATACGAGTATTGCCGTATCATCATATCAAGTTCTTAACAGGGTAGGCAGAGAACATTGAGTGTCTGAATATCTTGAAACTCTTTCTTCCGAATTCCATCTCAAAGCGTAATATAGTAGGTTTCACTGTTTTGCGTAATATAGGCTTTTGATACCTCTGATGATGACTTTTGATAATTTGACTGCGGTTCTTAGTTTAAAAATCAGCGAATTATAGTCTAGTAATATTTTTTATAATCGTTACAGAACTCACAAGTGTAAATCTTGGTATCGTCATTTCCTCGAAATTGTCAGTCGTTTCGCAAAACGCCTTCGGTAAGATAATCGTTTAAGTCAACGAAAATACGTTTAAGGAGCTTATTGCGGCGTTAAATTTAAGTATTAACTCTTTCATGTACACATCAACCGAAGATTACGCGATTGTAAATGATATGCAGCGATTCGTTCCTGAGATATGTAGGTACTTGAGAATATTGATATATTGTTTTACACATGACATCACGCCTGTTTCCCCGGAGGCTTAGGCGGGAGTGTATTACTCTCACTTTTCACCACTTATGTTATACGTAACACGGAATAGGGGGTGAGCCTATTGCCATACAACGGGCAAATTTTTTTCGCATAAAGGAAATCTCCTAACAAGAATAATTTTATCCACATTAGCACAGAAGGCCATGTAATTTGCTTTACAAATGCTAGTATATGTTGCGACCCTAATAAGCCCAGCGCGGCCACGTTTCCGCCACAAGAAAACTTCCACAGGCTTATAATGTCCGCGTATATATTTACCGGAATATAAATAGCTTCTGTTATATGAATATTTCATGATTACGCTTTACCTCGTAGAAGTTGTGTTCGTGGAAATTTCAAAAGAATATTACGTATGTATGGACTGAGAGGTATACTTAATAAAATATCTTTTTCGGGCACTTAGCTTGTCACTTCTAATATTCCGTTAACAAGCGCCTCACGATTTGTCCACTAATTTATTTTAACTTATCTCTTCCGCCATTATTCCAGAAAAGATACCGGGTTTAAGATAGATTGTAATATAATTGAAGTAGTAATTGTCTTTCCTTTGTGATAGTAGCATTAGGGGTTTAATGAAAAAAAAAACGAACTAACCCAACAGCTGTCGGGTCGCAAAACTCACGAATGAAAGCATAAAATGTGAATAAGCATGACTTTTTTTCTTTTGTAGTCGGTCGCTGGCAAAAGATTCAGACCGTCGTCGAAAAGGAAGAGCGGCCAAATTAAGGAAATTAACTTTTTTTTTTCATATAATAAAAACCGTTTTGTGCCTTTGCAAATGACGTTCCATTAATTGTAGGATTTAATTAAGCCGGGAACAAATAACGTTTTGATATTAATTCGGGATTCATTATTGGTGATATTTTATTTGACGTGCAAATATCGTCGCTTGTTGCGGAGTCCGTTGTGAGTTGCCAGTATTGTATTTCAAAATTAATTATGTTCGAAAATAAAATTATTATTTGTCTATTTCTTTTCCTTTGGTCGTCTACGTCTTTTGCTTTTCAGATTTTTATTCTAAACAGTGTCAAGACCGATAGCTAGGCTAACAAGTAATTGCGGGACTCTACATATCATCAATATCGTGACTACCATCATCATTACGTCGTCATCATCATCGTTATCGTCGTTATCATCATTCACATTATCATCATCAACCCTTTTATAGTTTCACTATTGGTATCTTCTTAGAATGAGTCGTGTTAAGGCTGTAGTCTAGTTTGATATACATATAATCCTTTATTATGAGAAAGCAACTTGAGTTAATAGCACACTTTCATGTTGACAACTTTGTGTGAAAGTACGTTGTACAAGATTGTGGAACTTCGCAGCGATTTCGTAATGATTATAGTTGACAATTTAGTCAACATGTCGCTAATTAGCATGTTCTGTTTCGCTTTAATGCGAATAGCTTAGATACGTCAAATGTCTTTTAAAAGTTTCTCCATTGTCTGCTATTTAGGGTGTTCAGGTGGACTATGTTTATAGTTTTCAGGTTCTGAAGCTCTAAATCATTAAAATATTTAACAGCACGTCAGTAATCCCTGAAAAGGTAGGCAGAGGAGTGTAGTACACTCCCGCGTTTCACCAGTTACGTTTACGTCCTGTGGAACCGGGTTCAAGCCCAAACTCCGAGTCACTACTATGTACCTATATACATTTTAAACGAGAAAAATTCTCTAGTACTCGAACCGGGATTTGAACCTAGGACCTTTCGAGCGGCAGTCGCACTTGCAACCACTCGTACAATGAGGCAGTCATATTAAGCATATTAATAAAAAAATTGACTGATTCTTTTTCTATTAAGCGATTAAATCATTTGTTTACAACAACCATTGTGGAATGTAAACATAACTGGTGAAACATGCATACTGTACTCCCTTACCTACCCCTTCGAGGATTATAGGTGTAATGTTTTTAAACTATTTGTTTATGTATAGCTGTTACTTCAAATATAGACTATTTTGAAAAATATTTCGTTTCATCCAGTGATATGTGATCCCTACGGCCTACAATTCTCCAAATCAGTTTCAGAATGATGGAAGCTTTGAATAAGCAAGATTTGTAAATATCTGTTTTTGGTGCCAATTCTGTTTGTTTCCTTTGGATAGAATAAAAGATAGAAAAGCGAGAAATACATCTGAAAACATGTCCTAGTAACGGATTATTTTCTTTAGCAAAAACTATGGGACTATTTACTTATATACCTAGGCGTATACCTCCCTTTCAACCGGCCCAGACAGTACATAGTTTATTCAAAGAAATTCTCATTTGGCAAAGGAAAATGTCAAGATACCTTTGCCGAGGCTATTCATGGCGAATATATATTCCATATTTTATCATTCAATTTCAAAGTTATCTACGCCATTACGTATCTGATTTCCGCCATTATGTCTAACTGGAAAATGATCGAGCGGTGCCCGACAATCGTTTACTGTATTAGCATGAGGGTTTCATTTCATAGCAGCGTGCAATACACTCAATTCCCAACCTTATTCCCTTAACGTAAGTGTGTTGTAACATGCCGTCGTAGAATGAAACAATTATAACATGATCGTTGCATAATCTATGGACATTTTATACGAAACCGTAACTAATATAGCGGTTGGAGATTGGCGGAAAACAACTGTTTATTTGTTTACTTTCCATTACCACTTATCTTGCGATTACAAAATCGTTGAGCGCTTGCTAAATCGCAAGCGTTACTGTACAGCAATATACTTGTTGGGCAATTATTGAGCACGAACGAGACTTTCGCTAAAGTGCATACATTACTGTGTTTTTTCATCATCGATTTGTTTTGAAATCTTATTAAGTATTTTCCTTAGTACTTAATGGTTTATAAACAGGTATAGACCACGCAAGGTCTGTAACGATAGAGATGTTTTGTACTTGGTGTTCCCTGTCTGAGCCTTAAGGAACCTGTCGTGGTGGTACATATAATAATATTAAAGAAGTTGCAGTAAAAATACTATTAATAGATTACGTTCTGTGTGTGTGCATGTGTGCGACTCGGCTCGGTGGATTTTGAGTAATTTCAAAAATAAAATATCGTTTCTCAACTTACTTAATCTATTGCCTTTCCATCATCTTACGTTTAGACATAATGTCGGCTAAGATCCACGCCTGGTAGACACTGAGTAAGAAAAAGCCTTTCCTCAATTTCTTTCAGCTGCAAATTACCAGACACTGGATATTCCTGACAGCGTCCTTTTTCTTTAATTGTAAGTACAACTTAAGTTTGATCATGACAAGATTATTATTTTTAATATATCATCACGACAGATTATTCACGCTTCGGGCAGAGAGCAACGAGTGCTAAATATATGTATATTCTTACTGATCTGGCATGTTTTTATAGTCATCGCTCTCGTGTGTCAGCGTATACAATAAATATATATACATAATATGTAGAAGATTTAAACTTTATATATTATATATCACTGTGAATAGGTATTTTCTACTTCATTTACCGCTTAGTAAGATTGCATCGAAACACGAGTCAAAAATAAAACAAATATTGGGTTAACTTTTTTGTTTTTAATACACATGAAAGATATTATATGTGCCGTTGACGAGTGTGGCAAAAAGTAAGGTTTATTCACGACCGGTTTCGAGATACGTATCGCTCTACTGGTTGCATTCCCAAAGTCTCCATGTTTCGGCGGGTTAAAACGCTGAAGAAGTGGCACGTCGATAATTGTGTCAGTCACTTTTGAATGTAAAGCTACTTACGCACTGTCTGTCCACTTCGCTGTCATAAACTAATGGATTGCTAGTGAGGCTGCCGTGGTCGAAATGCGACCGCAATTGATTATATTTTGAGTTGCAACGTCGCGTCGTCGAGGCGCTCATATCATAGAGTACACCTCTATAAATTTCTTCTCTATGCTACTTCGCCATAGACTATCATATATGTGACATTAAAAGTATGAACGCAAATAATTATTGTTTTACTTATTATATAAAAATTAAAGCTATCCATACTTCACGCCTGTAACGTAACATGTAATCCCCGAAGAGGCAGGCAGAGGGGTGTAGTACACCCCTACGATTAATCAGTTACGCCCATTAAGTCCCATGAAATAGACGGTGAGCCTATTGCCATACACCGGGCACAATTCCAGACTCTGAGTCACTACTAGAAGTTTAAAACTAGACAAATCCGATAGTACCCCACCCCGGATTTGAACCCAGGACTTTCCGATCGGCAGTCGCGTTTGCAATCGATCTACCAAAGTTGTTATCCATACTTCTTATCTATATAAGCTTTAACTGTGCTAAATCCATTCCTCAGTGCGAGTAATATCCTTAAAAATGGCTGCATATATTCTACGTCACGAATAGGTTACATATGTGTGTTAAATTTATTGTCTATTATTTAATCAGCGGTACATCGAATCTCATAATCATCATCAGCTGTTAGTAAACGTCAATGAAGCTATGAACTAATCCATCAATTATTTCTGCTATTAGTTACATCATCAGTCGCACGTTCGCAAACTTTATAAAAAAAATGGATAAGCGTTTACTTTCACAAAAAGTTAAGTTTCAGTAAATATGGTAGGTATAAGTAGTCTAGAGATAAATATCAAAATAGGTACGCGTCAGGTTTCCATATCAAACTGATGTTGGATAAACCGTGAAACGATGGAAATCACTTTAAGCATAAAGCAAGTAAGTACAGCATGAAAATTAAAACTGCGCGCCATACCCCGTTATAAACTCAAATTAAGTTTACACGTTAACTCTGAGATAAAAGCTCAAATGCTCAATAAAGTAATCGGCTTACGGGTATTATCGAGTTGGTATTTAAAATTTTACGGTTATAAGCCCGGCTCAACATTCTGGATCGAGAGACGTTTGTAATGGGTTTATTGCTTAGACTGCTTTTAACGGCCTACTTCTCTGCTAATTTATGTTATAACAAATGTTTATGGTACCCACTTGCGTAACAACTGATTTTAATATGGTATAAGAAAAAAAGAAGGAGAGAAAACCATCTCATGAATCATTTTAAAGACAACTAGTTCAATTTAGTGAAAAATAGTCTCTGCGAAGTAGTTAGGTTTAGATAAGTTTTTCTTAAAGTCCTTTCAAATAGACCGACTCGAAGAGCAGAGCAGATTTTCATCGTATTTGAAACGAAACCTTCAAATATTTCATTTAAAGTTTATTTTTGTCTCTACGCGCCGTTCTATTTGAAAGAACCCTAAGCAACTGTGAAGTCTGTCGCTTTTGGTTACTGACCAAACAGACTGTGGTCTTGACCTTTCTCGACATGACAGCAGACCAATATCCAATGGTGGAACGATTAAAGCGTTCTGACCGATAATGATGAATCACGTGAAGCGCGTGACGTGACATTTCTGTAATATTTTTCTTTGATGAAGTCAAAATAACATTTATGGCCTTCGATATTTAAATTCGAAACACGTAATCAAAATAAAC